>JABFFC010000478.1:0-34310 GCA_013623535.1 Fusarium penzigii
ACCCCCAGGGGGGGGGGGGGGGGCCCCCTTTTTTTCCCCCCCCCCCCCCCCAAAGAAGGAATACCAGTGTCGTCATCGTCATCAACCCCGCTGTGTTATGAACTTATGAGGCAGAACGAAGAGCCCCACCTTTGCTATGTATGTCTCTTTCACCCCACCAACACCGACACCAGCGCCGACACCAACACGACCGACCGTCGACCGAGAAAAATGACCCGCCCATTCGGAAAGTCGATGGGTTTAGGTCCCATTTTAAGAACGATACTGACTGAAATTCAATGATTCTTCTTGGCAACAAAGCAATTGAGGTGCATGCTCCTACTCCAACCGGTGAATTCCAGACTTGATGCTGTTTAAAAAGCCTCATGCAGGGTATTGTCCCCTTGTTCAGTCGGTTGTCGTCCCGATGACCCCGAAAGACACAGTAGACAGAAATATCTTACCCTACGTATTTACATCAACATCGAATCACGGATAATGGATGTATGATTCAATTTGAAAACAAAGATCTTTATGTATTTGTTGTCTTTCAACGTCGAACCCAAGGCTAGCTACTATCACTCAGCAATTAAGTGAGTACAAAATAAATAAATAAAAAAGGAAAAAGGAAAAGTCTACCATAAAATAGTCAGATCAGAACCAGACATGCATATCATCAAACTTGGGGTTCATCAAAGAAAGCCTATGCAACTTCCTGTCAATTCCCCAAAGCGTTGACTACAAACATCTTTGTTGGCTCTCTGTTCGTTACTCGTCACCAGATTACCCAACGCCTCAACACCAGATTATAAGTCGGACAACTATTGACTCCCCTTACAACTATGCGTACTCTTGGCTTAGGTCCTTACAGAGACTTTTATAAAGACCTCAAGCGACACATTACACCTCCTAGTTGCTGGGATGGCCCACAGCTATTCGGGGTGGGAACATCTCAGATCGGCGTCGTTCCGCGTCTGTTACAGTTCTGCTGGCTTCATCGAATAGCCGTGGCCTGTCGATAGTAGATAGATATTCTGACCATTACAGGTCCACATTTATAGAATCTCCCTCAACTTCTGCTTCTGCTCGGCAGTCAAGCTCGTGGGGAAGTTGACCTCGTACTTGATGACGAAATCGCCTCGCTGGCCAGGCTTCTTGGAGATGGGCATACCCAAGCCGGGGTAGCGCTCCTCGCTGTTGGGCTGAGTAGGCCCGCTCTTCTCCAGGTTGATCTGCTTGCCGTCGATCGTTGTCACCGTTCGCTTCCAGCCACACAGGGCCTCCTTGAGGTCGAGTTTGACCACGTGCACAATATCGTTGTCGTCACGTTTGTAGAGGAGATGGGGTTTCTGAGAGTTTTGTCAGTATTGTGCCTTTTAAACCCAATGCTATAAGGGTTTGGGTTTGCTTACCTCTTCGACTACAAAGTGCAAGTCTTGACGGCCACCCTCGACCTGATCGCCGACTCCATTAAACTTGATCTTGGAGCCCTTCTTCAGACCGGGCTTGATTGGCACTTGCAAGACCTGGTCGGTTTGCACGCGCTTGCCTGAATCGTCGTATGTCTTGCGCTTGATCTTCATCTTCTTCGTTACACCGTTGTACAGCTCCTCCAGTGTGAGAGGAAGTGGTCTCTCAACTGTGGAGACTTCGGGAGTTGGCTCTCGAGGGCGTGGTTCTGCCCCTCCGAAGCCAGACCTCGTCCTTGAAGCACGGCTTCGGGGACCACCACCACCGAAAGATGAAAAGATGTTGGCGAAGTCGTCCTCATCTCCTCCGCCGCCGCCACCGCCGCCATGCATTCCACCGCCGCTCGATCGCATGAACTCGGCAAAGATGTCGTCGGCGTTGCTAAAGCTGTAACCGCCGGGGCCACCACCGCCGCCGGTGCTGAAGTGGAAGGTTCTCGCACCGCCACCGCCAGGCATGCCGCCTTCGAAGTTGAATCCTCCGAAACCGCCAGGCATGCCACCAGCACCAGCACCAGCGAAAGGATTACCGCCGGCAGCACCCTCAGGAGGAGGAGCGCCACCGCGGAGGAGAAACTCTAGGCCATATTGATCGTAGATCTTGCGCTTCTCGGGGTCTGATAGGATTTCGTAGGCTTGTGAGCACTCCTTGAACTTTTCAGCGGCGTCGGCGTTATCCTTGTTCTTGTCGGGGTGCCATTTCAAAGCAGCTTTTCTGTACAAATATAGTTAGTTACGGTGAACAGGATAGAAGGCAATGCGGAATGGAGAGGGGCAAACAAGACATGGAAAGACGATGAATGATGTATTGTCAAATGGTGTCTTGTACATGATTATGATAAAAAAGAGAGAAGAAAAGCCAAAGATGCTTACCTGTAACCTTTTTTGATCTCATCCTGAGACGCCTCAGGCTTGACGCCGAGTGTATCATAGAGCTTAGTTTCCTTAACCATCGTATGGAATGGCCCTAGGCCTATCTTTCGATTGGGAGAGTAAAGATGTCAAATAGAGGGGAACAAACCCAAAGGTGTGTAAAATGGGAATAGTCAGGTTTTGCTTCCTTGAAGTATTAAGCGGACGTGTCGTTTCAAGAACGTCGTCTACTTGTGATGGATTTTGTATCGTATGTAGAGGTATGAATTGAAGAATGAGAAAGCGTTGTTGGGAAAAACGAAAGAGAGTATAAAGTAAAAAGTTGGAAGTTGGATTTCGAAACTTAAAGAGGGGATACAGCGGCTGAAGAAGAAGGTGCTGGGCGTACGGGCTACTGATATGGATGGATGGGGATGGGGATGGGGGGACCCACGAGAGGAACAGGAACAAGGCCCGTTTGACGTGCAAAAGTACAGTTCGAAAGGATGGAAGGCTCAAGTGTACCTACGCCATAGTTACAGGGGGAAGCATGGAGCGCTATGGACACCCGACATGGACGAGAAATACAGCTAAAATACTGGGTCATGGGACCTTGTGGAAGCTTCCAAAGGTGAAGGGGGGAATGCTACGGCAGGAATAGAGAGCGAGACAGGTTTTTGATTTGAGAAATGTCGGGTAATTTTTTTCTCTGTTCAAGAGTACAGTAGCCTATCAGAGTGGGCTGATGTTGATCGACCTTTCATCATCATTATCACGAGAGAGTGAGATATGACAAATAGTAGGGAATACTGAGGCTTGAATTTGAGGCTTTCTGGGGCAGCTGTCTCTATTCTTCTTTTCATTGCAATCCCTAACTAATTGTGATACTGAATATACTTGAACCAAACTCTGGGCACCCTAAAATCGGTCAAAGGAACTTGTCCAATTCATTCAAATGATTCAGGCCTCTCTGTTCTTTGTTGATCGATACCTGATCGATACCTGACAAGGATTATTTTACACCTATGACGATACAAGATGTGGAATGTTGTTAGTCCCGTTTAGAGAGCTTCTAGCTTGAGTGGAGTCGGATGGGGGAGAGAAAGGCTTGAACATTCGACAAGTTCGACTAAGGCCCGATGGATTTTAGTTGTACGATAGCTTTGAATACACTACTAGATGTGTATATTATGATGAACAATATCCCCATGCTAGAATTCCTCCTTCTTGCTCTTGATTGTTTTCCTTTCTTAAGAGGGTACAGCGGTTGTAGAATGCTCGAAGCACAGCAGTACAGTGACATCTCTCAACCCCAGTGTCTCCCCACCAAAATCTTGACGTCGAAGCTTCTAGAACCTTCCAACCTTACCCAAGGCCGCTTTGATGGGATTAACACGAATCTGTAATCAAGCATGATTCGATTCGTATGGCCTCTCCTAGATGCTTCTTGACAACTCAATTCATATATTCTTGTTAATTTTGTTTACGTTGACATGCTCCAAGGATAATGTGCACCTCTCTGCCCAGAGAACTCAGTTTGACATGTCTCAACTGCAACCTGTCGCGGCATATGAATGAAAAGCGAACAATGTACGACACATGTCAAATCATATGGACACCTAGTTCGAGTTCACGTATGCATTACGTGCATTAATACACCAGACATTCTGCGACATATTCGAATTATTAATGGGAGCCCTTCGTGCCAGTGCATCTAGTAGTTAAAAACACCGACTGATACCGGTACAAGGTCCTTTATTTTCAAGCATGTAAGTACTAAGGTATTCATAGAAACTTAGCCTGAGTAGTTTCACATGTACATCATGCCATAATTACCCATTAATTGAGTCGGCAAACAACGCCTTGAAAGTCACTTCCTATTAAAATTACAAGTAATGAAACCTTTCTTTGTACTACCTACCGCATCTCCATAAGGTAGAACATTGAACGTGATCAGTTGTAGCCCTGTATTACCCTAATACTCTACTTAGTAGGTACTATGAAATGGTAGTTTCACTCACTTATCTTATCGGAATGGCGCTCCCGTTTCCCGTCCCGCCTACCACGGACCAAGAGCGGGCAGCGGGACACAAAAAGAGACTGTACGTACCTCGGTGCCCTGTCAGCCTCTCCAGCAGCTAAGGTCTTCTACAGGTAAGGTAACCACTAGCCTTAACAGTACTGACGACTTCAACAACTGCTCATCATCTCCACCAAGGAACCAAGCTCCATTCACAGGCTTCGCGGCGATTAGTCGCCTCACCAAACAACTAGACTATCGACCGACACGGATGCCTTGCTTGGTTACTCTACCCTGAGACCCCAGGATTTCGCAACTAGATTTACGCCCTTGCTTCTTGTATTCGTCTAATTTTAGAGTCCTTTTGCGCGAGCCGGCCTCGTCACTCACCATCATCGCATTCGCCCTTTGACAAAGTCGCATCTCCCGCACTCTCCCCGCCGCGCCCATCCGATAAACATCCAACATGGCTTCCATGGAACCGTCCGAAGAAGAGATCGGGCAGGTCATAGACTTTGCCAGTCTAAACCCTGTCGATGACCGTTTCTTGGTAACGCAGGCTCTCAAGGTTTGTATCCCATGGCGACGATTTTGTTACAACTACAACATGTGCGTCCTTGTTGGAAAACCTAGGATGCTGACTTGCATGATCTTCTAGAGCAATAACCGCAATGTTGAGACTGTTGTCATGCAATTCTTCGATAACCCCGATAAGGTACGGACTCTTCAATCATGACCACCCAAGACAATGTTGCTGAACCATCACAGTTCCGGCAAAAGTATCAATCTGCGTGGGATGACAACATGTTTACTGCCGACAGGGATGGCGACAACAATGCTGGAATTTGTTCGTATGCCTATCCCCATGTTGACTTAACAACTGACAGTCGTAGCTTTCCATGTCGAATCCCCCGATCATCCCATCATTCAAGGTGTATCACCAACTCCCGATCCTTATGCTGTGGGCGCTCCCTCGAGGCCTCCGTCACGGTCAAACAATCGATCCCCCATGAGCGGCGTGATGGACGGAATAAACTTTTCGAATTATCCGTCGACTTCTGGAGCTGGTACGCTTGGCTGCTTCTTCGTCGTTCGCCCCATCTTCGCTAACTAGTCCCCAGATGCTCCCAGTAGTCATGACCAGGAAGAAGAGGAGATGCAACGGGCACTGCGTGAGTCGGCTCAGGAGGCTGGCATCACGATGCCCCAACAAGAGACGGGCGTAGCAGAACTCTCGGCTACGTCGCCATATTTCGGCCCCGCCAAGCGTTCTGAGTACGATCAGGATAATTGGGCAATGGTCCCTATTGGATCTTCTCAAACACCGACGAATGACGTCCCAGCTCCCTCAAAGCGAAAACGAGCCACCGGTGCTCCCGCCTTCTTAATCCAGGGCAATGCTAATAACGGCCAGCACAGGCTAGGTGGGCTCCTAACGATTTTGCATGAAATTCCGCTTGCACGCAACATTCTTCTCTCTTCGGGAGAGCCTGCGCAGACCTATGGTCACAATTCTGAGTGGTGGAAGGGGCAGGAAATCCTTTCACCCCAGGCTCTTGCGCAAATGTCAGAAGACCTGCAGTGGCAAGACAATGATCAGACAGGCGCAGCATTTGATGCCGAGCTCCATCGATTGATGGCATTCCTCGATTCAACAGAAAGAAGCTATGGTTCAGTTGCCGTATTGACCAACGCTATTCCTTATCCCAATATGGGCGCGGAAAAGCAGTTCTACGATAGACTCGGCGAACGGAACCAAGAGATAATTCAACCGTTGATGCAGGTGGCTTCTTTAGAGCGCTTCCATGGGGACGAGCCAGGGCTTGAAGATGCCAAGTTCGCAATTCTCGAGATGGAACATCTGCGAAATGAATACAATTCCATCAAGACCTTGTATGAGTCGCTAGATCATGTCATGTGGAGTGACGTGCTTGGCTGGAATGATTTGCACGACAGTTCCAAGATGGCTCTCATGAAGGAGACAGGAGAGGTGTTGGTTATTAGTGTGGCAGGAGATGGACCTGAAGATTCTATCGAGATTCCCCAGGACTTGTACCTGGAGAGATACCTGGCATCACGTAAGGATGAGGCACGACGAATACAAATTGGGTGGTGCAAAACCAAGAGGGAGTTGACCCGTATACAGCAAGAGGAAGAGCGCATTTATCGACTGCGAGAGGACTGGACGAACTCGAAGTTTAGCGATAAGCGTGACTTGGCCAAGAAGAGTTCAGAGCAATGGGGGGAGTACAAGAACTATCTCGAAGGCCTGGCACGATTCCGGGCAATGGAAAAGTCGGAATTTGACACGGACAAATATCCAGATTATCGATTGGCACCATGTGAGATGGACGATGAATCGTCAGGACAGTACGCAAAGGTAGAAGAGGTGATTCAGTTCTCAGAACAGCTTCTTGCAAGCCTGGACGCCAAAGTTAAGAGTACGTATCCAAATGATATTTGCTTGGGATCACATCTGACAACGACCAGGTTTGCATACGGAACTGGACCAGATCAAGGCCAGGCAGCGAGCTCTAGGAAGGCTCCTCACGAATCCAGACAAACCGGGCCGGCCCAAGCCCATGACATCAAAAAGGTTCCTGCTTCGTGGTGTCGCCACGACACCAGATGTGGTCTACGTTTGCCAGCGCAGTGACGAAGACCTAATAGACTTGGACGATAACGCTTCCAAGACAAATGATCAATGGTGGAGGCTTGCGTATGTACCGGGTGATGATGAAGCCGTCAAGGCAGAGGTGAGTTTCCTCAATAGTCTTGGATCAAATACAACTTCTAACAGAACCGCAGAAAGTTGAGATTGAGCGCGTCTTTCGAGATATGTGGCAAAAGACGAAAGTACCATTACTCATCTACGCTACCGAGGAGGCTGTCAGTACACCGAAAGAACCGCTCCCTAGCCAGCTGGAACGATTCGTCAAGGCCGACAATAAGGCTTTCCGTCAGGAGCTGAATCAAGAACGGTCTGAGTCAATGGAGACGCGACGCACGGCTTTTGTTGACCCAATCTCGCCATCAAAGCGCAAACATCGCTCGGACAGCGCTGATTCCATGGATAGCAACCGAGCATCTCTGGGTAGTGAAGACAGAAATGCTCTCGACAATCCATTTTCGGAACCTAACGACCGTGCTCCCATCGAGATGAAAGAATACCCGTTTGAAGCACCTCCCCCATATCCAGACGACTTTGACTCTCTGCTCCCCGAGAGCCACCAGCCTGCTCTGCCGACGCCTCGTCCTGCCATCGAGACAACGACGGAAGCTACATCGGCTACCATGACACCAAACACCGTCGCGACTGAACAGACTGAGGATATCACCCCGGCGACAGAGGAGGCTAAGAGCCCGGAAATGCAGGAACGTGCCAGGCCACCCCCGTTCATGAGCTTGTCGAGAAACCCATCAGCAACCAAGGGATCGGGCGACTTGATGGATATGGAGATTCCAGAGCACCACTCATAGATTCCAATGGGTCTTTTTTTCAATACAGTCAAGAAGGGGCTTTGGTATGCGAAACATAACATCATGGGAAGCGGCGCAGTAGGGTTGGTTCTACAACAAGCATGCAGTCATGATTGCGGACTATCGAGTTGGGCCTAGGAATTCATACTAGTTGCATTGTTTGGATCGAGAAAGGGAGATCCGCATTCAATTCTGGCGTTTGGTATAGGTGCAAATATGATGCACTGTAGCCCTGTTTGTCTCTAGTATCATCAGACCAGAGCTCGATGTGAGGTTTTATTCTTCCCTTGAAATGCATTGCCAGTCTCTGTTATCACAATCAAGCACAAACATAAACATCAGTTCACAAAGTGTAGAACAATTCATATCAATAAGTCAATTCATTGTGATTAAAGGAATTAAAAATCATAAAACAACACGCCTATGCTCCCCCAGAAACTCTAGATACTCATCAAGGTCACTCTTAACGTGACCCGCTTTCTCATGCCTGTATTCGTGTTTACACTCGTTGGCCGAACGCTGCCCTGGATCGCAAAGGCCAATGCCCAACAGGAACCACATCTGAGAACGCCTGTAAATCAACCCGCTATGCACTATTCGGTAAAAAAAAGGGACATATGAAAGATATAGGGAATATGAAGACAGCGGCCAGGCGGCTGGTAAGACGTCATGATGACCCATGACAGCACATGGCCGAACCCGGAGCTTTTGCCCATTCACTTTCGGGTCTTTGTGTCGTCCGTGTCGTCATCGTCGTCGTCCTCATCAAAGTCGTCCATATCCTCGTCGCTGTCGCTGGCCCCAAAGTCTTCCTCTTCATCTGTCATATTCCAGAAATCGACATCATCGTCGACGGGCTTCTGAGGAGCGGGAGCGAGTTCCGCAGCAGTGGGAAGTCGAGATCCCATGGGGATGTCTTGCTGAGACCTGCTCACTACTGCCCTGGCCTTTTCATTGTATTCCTGGCGTCCATCGCGGTACAAAACGCTAGCGTCGACATTGGCAGGCGAGTTGATTTCGGGGTCATCGAGGAGGAGGAGGACGGATCGCAGAACGGACTCGACACCGTGAAGGACGTTCCATCGCTCGTTGGCCAACTCGCCAGACTGGACATCCTCGCCGGGCTTGTGAAGAATAGAAATGCAGAGGTTGCCGTCGACGTAAACGTTAGGGTGGCAGATGTTTCTGGTGAGGAAGCGAAAGGTGGGTGGTTGATAGGGGTAGTCCTGAGGGAATCGCATCTCGGCCTTGAGATAAGCACCATGCCAGACGCTGTCTGGGTTGACGACCCAGAGGCCAAGCTTCCATCGGAACAGGTTGGTGTCGTCCGTCTGTGATCACATCTAGGTCAGTACATGTTCTGGTGGCAGAACCAGAGAAATACCAAGAGAAAAGCATACCTCGACATCTACCCATTTCTCCTTCTGCAAGGGCAGGAGTTCCTGCATCAGTCGCTTCTGTGCCATTGTGTGGTTGTGAACTGGGAAAACGAGGGAGTTGAGTGAGAGGTTGCCGTCTCTAAGGGTGGCAGATGAGAACAAATTCAAGTTGGCGGAGTTGAAGAAAGGTAGAAAATGCTTGGGATGCTTTCCGTCGGTATTTAGGCTCGAGTCAGGCCAGTGAAGTGCAGTAATGCGAGCGGGCGGAAAGGGCGGTCGAGAGCGGCTTCGGCGATTGGCGAGCTTTATTAAGCGCTTTGCATGAGATGTGGCAGACTACTCTACTTTGTTTGTTCGGTAGGCCCAGAAGGTGGGTTTTGTATGCAAGTTCAGACCGAAATCGCGAGGTTTATCGATCTAATATCGCAAATTCTTGGTGTGTATTTGTAAAGGAGACACAGCAAGGCCAACAAGGTGTTTTCTTCTTCCTTGTCCAAAGAGGTAAATGCTTGAGAATGTAGGATCGAGTAAGTTGGCAGCGGACTGGTGGATGACGAGGTTTGTTGGCTGTGGCGGGAAGCGTGAAGGATGAAAAGATTGGGGGAGGATGTGAAAGAAAAGATGGAGGGAGATTTGGAGCAAGATTCACTTGTTTGTTTCTTTGTCTTGTCTTAGTAAGAATAAAGAATTAACAATCAAAGAGTTTTAGAAAGGAAGGAAGGAAGGAAAAGGAAGGAAAACAAGGTCCGGTACTCTGTACTCGGTTTCGGTTCCCTTATGACCACCACCTGCAATTTGGGGCCTGCCTTTCCCTTTCCCTATCCCTAGGTATCCCCTATCCCATCCGCTGAGGAATCCACAGCCAGCCCGGGGCTGGTGACCGCATGCCCAGAGACGATTGAAACCTGCAGCCCGCCTTCCTGGTTCGCCCTCTTTCTTCCCCTCGAAGGCGAGGTCCACTAGCCCCAAGCCTCCTCCCCTTACCCCCCTCGTGCCTACCGAGACAGAGGACTGACGTCGCAGTGGTCCCCTGACCCACAATGTCAGACAATAAAGCCGGTCATGGTCATGGTCTCATGAGGTACGTACTTGATAACTCGGCCAGTCATTATCAGTTGTTTCATCGCGAGCCCCGAGTATGAAAAAGGTAGGGGGGCGAGTTCAAGTTTTTTTTCCCTTTTCTTCCTTTTTCTACGGTGAATATACAACATGTACGTACTCCGTACTCGGGGTTTCCATAATGTGTATCTTTCTGCCAGGTACCCGTGATCGCTTGTAGATCGAATTCTGTTGGAATGGATAGTCACGTTCCGAAAGACAAGGGATATGATGATTCCCTGTCATGAATCATCTGCATAGGGTAACACGTCTGCGAAAGGGTATGCAGACCAATAATCATTATAATTATTTAATTTGAATATATGGATGATAATATGGAAACATTACTGAGACATATAGAGCCTACAAATTAAGGGGCTGTAGTACATGACCATTGATATGATGCAAGCTACTACTAATGTTTATTGACCAATGTCGCATCTCGCCGAAATCTTAACTCATTGGTAAACAGATACACTGCAGACGCATCCGGGTTTCATCCTAGGCACATACAGGGGAAAAGTCTATTACTTTCTATCATAGGTATGTGCAACACACAAAAAACAAATATCACGCTTGATAACTGACCAAACCACAGATCTATCTTGAACTGAAACAGAGTATTGTCATCTAAATATCAACAGAAACAAGGTCCGGCAATCTTCACCCTCGCCTTCAAGCACCTAAATCATAGTAGACTGTATTGCCCGACCGAAAGTTGTAGAGGAATGCGTGCCGCGAGCCATCCTTCTTTTCATACTTCCAACGCCATGAATCCAGTTGGTCGTGAATTTCTCGCACATACTTCTTCTCAGATGTCGTGACCGCATGCTCAACCTGTCGCCAGCTCTCAGGTTCAGAAAGACACGTCTCCCGCATGAGGTCCATGACTTGGTCTGTCGTTTCAATCGCCAGAACCGGTCCATCCAGGAATGATCGTACTAGGCTGCTTGCGCTGACCTGAGCTTGTTCCACCACTGTTCGCCGGTTGAACTTCTTGCTCCGTGTCTGCGCCGTCAACACCAGTACTTCCTGTTCTGGATCCTTCTCACCCGAGTTGCTGGCTTCGGCTTGCGAATTGTTGCCTCGGAGTTTCAGAACTGCCTTTGAATCACGCTCTCGTAACTCGCTGCGCAGCCAGGACAATAACTGTGTCGTTGGAATATCGACATCGGCCACGTCTTTCCTCTGCATGCTCTTGATCTTCAGGATGGAGTCTTGCTTGATAATAACAATCCAGGAATAAGTCTCATCCCGATGTTTAGAAAGTAGATCTTCCGGGGATCTTGCGTCTTTGGCCATCTCAGCGCTAATGTCGTGCGCCCAGAGCTTCTGCAAGATTTCGACACCCGTAGACCTGAGAAGAGTAGCATCAAAGCTTGCAACCAAAACATCGCACTTCGCCGCACTACGTCAGCAAAGGTATAGAACCAACAAAGAAAGGCCACTTACTCGTTTGTAGTTGAATATTCCATTTGGCTCCTCCTCAGATTTCTTCAAGAACGAACGGCCCCCTAGCTTAGAAACCCTGGCCAATCTCTCCCAAGCGAGACTGAACCCAACAGCATGCCGCTCTCCAAATTGGTTTCCAACTCGAGGTCGGTGCTCTCTGATGAGGCTGTCATATCGTCCTCCTGCAGCAAAAACATCCCTCGTCTTCTTATCATAAAGGCAAGAGAACAGGATACCGCCAGAGTAGAAAGCTTCCTTGAGACTATTCAACGGATTGATGTAAACTTTGGTCCCGATCCTGAATCGCTTTGTGTAGTCCGTGACCTCCTTCAGGTGTGCTATCGTTGGAGAGGCACGCTGGTACATGTCTGTCCCTTCAAAAAGGGATTTGAGCTTGGAGAATGTCTTATTTGGTGTGTCTAATCAATGTTAGTCTGTTTCTGCTACCACCGAAAAGGCTCGCAATGTGAACTGGGAATTGCCGTTACCTCTGAAGTCGAACCGTTGCAATTCATCAACGCTTGTAGCTGAAACCCCCACTGCACGCAGTTCACCCCTAACTTTCTGCCATGTGTGATTGTGGATGTTCAGCCGGCTCAGGACATCCGATGCAGCCTGTCTGTAAGCAGTGCCGATACCGCAGTGTTCGAATATGAGCTGCAAGAGATCCGAGTGTCCAACGTGGAAGCACATGGTGGAAGATGAGAGGGAAGGGAACGTCTGAACGATCTCGTCGAGCACTTTCAGCACCTCGGCCTCCTTCAAGGCCAAGTCTAGCGTATCGGTAGTAACGATGTCAAAGTCTACTTCACCAAACATTTTCGGCTGCCCGGTGTCTTGCTCATCGCGGAAGACATTTCCAAAATTGAAAGTTCGCTGTACTACCGACCCGCCGGGCTGCTTTGCCATCATTCTTGCATGGCCCATAGTCAGATCATACGGAAGCTGAAGCACATTGCCGCTTGGATCCAGCAGACGAACCACATTGTCACCATAGTGCGACGATCGTGGGTATATGGAGGTCCTGGTAGCTTCAAGAGCACCATGCCTTCTGAAAATAGACACGAGTGCTTGTTTGACGATGCCTTGGTTCAGCATTTCCTGCGGCGGCACAGTCTTGGAACCCATATCCCAAGCAAAGTTCTTTGTTGGTTCCATGTTTTTTGCGAATAATGTTGAAAGCATCTTGCGGTAATATGGTGAGCTAGGATCTGCGAGCCCAGCGAGGGTACGTCTGATCGTTTCGCTCTCCATCTGAACCGGCAACTTCCCACTCTTGAGGAGGTCAGTGCTGGACGGTCTCTCCTTTGGATTATGGTTCACCAGAGCCAGCACAATCTCAGTCTGGACCTTTTCTGCCGGCTTGAAGTCCGGGGGAAGTTCTGGCTTGGGCTGACGTAGAGCGCGGAGGACGCGATCCCTCTCCATGCCGACTATTGCCTGGTAGCACATTTCGAAGAAAATGATACCAAGAGAGTACATCTGCCACAATTAGCATGAAAAACCAATGTTTGAAGGGAGAACATACGTCAACTTTCGTGCTGTATATACCGTTGACTGCAGACCTGACCTCGGGAGCAGAATAATAAGCAGTGCCAATACTGCGTGTCATGTCGTCCGTCTCCAAAGTATTGTTGTTGGCCCGATCTACGGAGAACTGCCCGCTCGTCGCTAGACCAAAGTCTCCGATCTTCACATGATCGACCCCTTCCACACTGCTACTGATGAAGATATTCTCTGGCTTCAGATCGCGGTGGACGATGCTCAAACTATGAATATGGGCCATGCCTTCAAGTATCTGTCGGAACAGGTGCCATATTTCCGTTGTATTCTTGTAAAGGTTTCTGGTAATCAGATCACGCAGCGTCTACGTAACAATTAGTTGAACAGTAGAGAAAGGGATCGGGGACATGTCGTGGACAAAACACATACTCGTTTTTCGCAGTATTCCATGGAAATGTACAAGATCGTTCGAAAAGAGCGATGATGCCGAGTCCGACGCTGGATAGCCGCAAGTCTCTTATCATCCGGAGACAAGATACGTGTAGATCCGTCATCCGAACTCTCATCATCTTCAGTTTCTTCGTCATCATCCTCATCTGACTCTTCGGAATCATCATAACCAAAGTCGACATTAGCGTTGGATGATATGAAATCCAACCCTCCGGTACTGGTGGCGAACTGGATATCGATCCCAGCCGAACCTGTGCCACGAGTATCCTCAGTGAAGTAGTCTGTCGAAGTGTCGTCCTCCGTATCTGCCTTGTCGGGAATCTCCTCGACCCAAGTGTTGTAATATCGGACAACAGCAGGATGGCTAAGCTGCGAGAGTAACCGGACCTCCTTTAATATTTCTGTAAGACTGGCCTGCGATCGTTGCGTGATTTTCTTGATGGCGTAGATCTGGCCATCGAGCTTTTTTCGGGCCTTCACGACCTCACCAAAACCTCCTTTGCCAAGTCTCCCTTCCTCGATAAAGTCTTCCGTATATCGAGATGAGGTATGTGCCCGGTTGCTCGAGTCACGTCTGAACCTTGCTGGTACCACTTGCAAGGACGTTATAGATGGGCTGCTAGAGAGAATAGCAGTTGAATCATCAAACAGAACAGGCGCATCGGTAGCTAGAAACTCGCTTGACCCCAACTCAAAGGCCCGGGGCCTCTTTTGCTTGTCATCCTTGAAAAACCTGCCCACCAACTCGTTCAACGAGTGCGACAGCGTGAGTGATTCCATGAGGTTCTTTGGCGAAGAATACGTCCTGAGCACATCAAGACCAAATATCATTTGGACAAAGACTACACCGAAATCCCATACATCAGTCTTGTATGTGTATTGAGGTTTTGATGTAGATGCAATTTCAGGCGGCAGCCAATACGAAGATTTGGCAGAGTTCAAACCAGGAGGTCCCTGTTTAGAGGCATTGATAGTATGCAGCTCTCGCTGGTACCAAGCATCAGAGATTTTGGGAACAATTTCACCAGTAGATTCTCTGAAAAGCAAGACGTTGCCAGGATGTATGTCTTGGTGAGCAATATTCTTGTTGTGAAGGAAGCTGATTCCGTCTAGCAAGTCACGAGTCCAAGACCGTACTTTGCCAACTTCAAGCTGGCCAGCAAGCTCCAAGAGCTCCTCCAGGGACCCCTTCTCTGCAAGAGGAGTTAGAATACTAACGGTCCATGTATTAGTGATGGAAGGATCTTGAGCAAGCCCGCTCTGAACCTTGAAATCTAGGACCTCAACAACATGCCGATGCTGAACCCTCTTCACAGTCTTGAGATCCTGCAGACGCGATTCCAAATTCTGTAGTTGTTTCTTGAATTCCTTCGAGTCTTTGCCGGATGAGCGGAGGACGGCCTCTTTCAGGGCTAAAGTGAGACTTCCTTGTCCGTTGGTAAGAACAGGCCGCACTATGGAAACTGTCGATACAGGTCCTGAACGAGCATCGTATCTACCAGCGACCGACTTGAAAGTAATGAGGTTCCCCGCTCTATCCGCAGCACTGCAGTATTGGTCAAAATCGAGCGCATCGTTGTCGCCTTCCGCATTGACAGTTGGCTGCTGTGGTGTCTTCCCGTTTACATGGCGCTTAGACTCCTTGGCCTTTTGTCTTTGCCGATCAATTTGCTGCTGGAGCATCTCAGCCATAATGCGTTCTTCCTCCTTGGCTTGTTCAATTTTCTTCCTTTCATTCTCTTCCTTCTTAGCTTGCGCAAGTTTCGCTAGAGAAGCTTCATGTCGTTCGCGCTCTTCTTCGAGAGAGGGGAGATGCTTGCCATCAGCCTTGGCCTGTGCTGCGTCTTCGAGGATGTCGCGGACGCCCTCTACAATCTGGTCAATCATCTCTTGAGCGTCTTGGGCGAATATCTTGGGCTGTGTCTCGATAAACTTTTGGATCTTAAATTGGGTGACTTCCTTTAAGTCGAAGTCTTTCATTATGATAAGCGGAGGTGTCTTTGGATACGTTGCCGTCATGGTAAAAGCCAGTGTGATAGCAAAATCCTCATCTTTGGAAGACTTTATCCGTATGTCGAAGGCGGGTTCTGTTCTCTACAAGTTTGTCATGAGCATCGATTAGAGTCACACGATACGACCATGGGATGCTGTACCTTCCAAGCACTGTGAGTTTCCTTGTGCATGACAAAGTCTTCGCCATAGATGGCCTCAAGGGCGAGTATCTCATTTTGTTGTAGTTCTTCATATTCGATCTTGGTAGCGACTTCCGGGCTCGCGGCTGGTTGAAGGCCCGGAAAGCTTGACTCATTGTCGTTCTTATTGAAGCTTAAGGACGTCTTCCTGACCCCGGATGATTTCCACGCCATGGTTGCGGGTTGACCAGAGGAGAATCACAGCCAAAGCTGTGACGCTCTACAGAGAAGAAGCCATAGTGGCGCGATGCTGGATGATTTTTGGTATTAGAAAGATATGAGTTTAAGGTATGAATGAGGAACATCCAAGTTGGCCAGCTGGTGGACGAAAAGATTGTCATAAGCCAGTTAGCTCTGACGCCTCAGAGGCCGATGGCGGGGTAGCTCGCCCACCCATTTACTGTTGCTGGCACTCTCTGAATAGCGGTGTCGATTCACTGATGTGTTCAACATTCAGAGGCTCACAGGGCTGATGAGGGGCTCGCATGGACTCCTGGAAGAACTTCCAGGGGCATTCACATGAAGACTTGCGGCGGCTCTTGCGGCGTCATACGCCAAAAACTAAAATATTGGGCCAATCGATAACCTCGAACCCACTGCAAAGATGCCTGACCCGGCGCTAACAGGGTTGACGCAGCTACTCCACTGGTTGCAACCATTGAACGGGCTGGTCTGGTTTTTGTTGCCCACCATGATGAGTCTTTGTTGTACATCGACCCAATGTAAACAAACCCAGTCTGAATTGACCAAGAAAACAAACAGGGCCGCACACCATATAACGTATCTACCAATGCTACTTTTCACTTACCTGTAATCGCGAACGATCGATTGCGGCCCTCGATTCAACAAGATCTGCATTGCAGGCACCTCATACCATATCATCACAATGCTCGGGTGGATGTTGAGACGCGGTGAAGACGCGCCAGAGAATGCCAATGATGGAGGTATGAACAAAACACCGAGATGATACGAGACTGGAGCTGATGCTGCTTTTAGATACCACACAAATAGACCAGCCTGATACTCCCGCACCTGTTTTTGCTGCGCGAGCTTTCAAAAGCGCATTATTTGGCACCCCAGCTCGTTCAAGTAACAGTTCGAAACGATCAGCATCAGGAGAAACCAATTCGCGAACCTACGAAGCGCAAACACCTCAAGCTCAAAGACCACAGGGTATCTTGCTAACTCCTGGGACCGGCACTACACGGCGAAAGCGTGTCTCGTTTGGCCAGGATGTCAAGAAAACCAATGATCCATCAGCGGCACAGGAGACAGAGCCGCGCGAACGTGTTCGGGTGAACGATGCCCTCGACAAAGCCTCCAAGTCGGCAAAGGCAACAGCAGGGGAGGATGGGGAAGATTCATCAGCGGACGAATGGGAAGAGGACGAGGACGATGATTTTTGTACACACGACATCACAGTTGACCTGAACGAACCGCATTCGCAATCTGGCAAATACTGGAAGGACGAGTTCGAAAAGTACCATCGGGATGCCAAGGCTGAGATGGAAAAGCTGCTCAAATACAAGCAACTAGCAAAATCATATGCCAAGCAGAAGGACGCCGAGGCGAACGAGCTTGCCATGAAGCTCAAAGAAGAGCAACAAAAAGTCATTCTGATGGAAAAACAGATTGTCGAATCACGATTTTCGTCCCAACGAAACGACCGCCCAGATGAAATATCTCCCGAGTTGTCATCAACACTCAAGAAACAGACTGCACTGGCCGAGCAGTATCGCAACCGTGTCCAGGAATTGGAGGATCAACTTGAAGAGTTCCTCAAAGAACGAGAGGATGATGCGGACACGAAGAACCGAAAACGACGGACGACGACTTCACCCCGAACACAGAGGACAATCCTTGAGACACAACGAGAGCTACGGCGAGCACGCAATCAAGTGAGAGAGCTAGGTGAACTGCGAGACGAAGTGTCAGAACTCAAATCGCTACTTCGGGCCGCTGAGAAACGAGCCAACAGAGCCGAATCGCAAGCAAAATCTACCACTTCAGAAAATAATCCACCCCGAGAGAGTTCGAGGGCACAGGACCTGCGAGTTCAACTCCGCAAGGCCCACGAAGAGATAAAGCAAAAAGACGAGGAGTTGCGCCAGCTCAAACAGGAGTTCGATGCATATCGCCAGGAAGTGCAGGCTCACGAGGAGGATACAAAGGGCGTACTTGAGCGGGCGCACAACAAGATTGCAGAGTTGAAGAAAGAGGTCAGAACCCTCAAGAACGGAGATCAAGAGCCGGCGTCGCGACCAAAGAGTTGGCATGTCTTAGCAGATACAGCACCATCATTCGAAGGACGTCTGGGACGACGAGACAAGGAACGGGAGGACGTCAACCAGCGTACTGGCAGTCTTGCTCGTAGAAGCTTTGATCAGGAGGACGTCAATGGCGACACGGCTGGGTTGAGAAATGTCGACAAGAATATTCCATCACTGCGCCAGAAGTTTCATGAGGATGCTCTACCCAGTCACACCCAGTCGGAAGCTCCATCTTCTAAGCCAGCATCAAATTTTGCCGACAAGCCAAACCTGGACAGGCCTAAGTGGCAGCCTTTTGTTCCTCGATCACCAAGGAATAGAGCGTACCTAGGCGAAGAGCTAACAAAACGGATCGAAAACGGAGGTGCTACGCCTCACGGGCCCAACTTCAGAAACATTGAAGCACCGGATCTACCGGCTCTCGCCAAGTCGATTGCTCGGTCAAAACAGACAGCGGCAGAAGAGACCGGAGAGGCAGATGTCGACTTGTTGCAAGATCGATTCGCGCGTCTAGGTGGACCAGATCAGAACAACAACAACAACAACAACAACAACAACAACAACGAATCCATCGTGACTACTTCCAAGAGCGTCCTCCCGCCAGCAAGGAGAGCGGCGGCCATCGCGCGAATTGAGCAGCGTATGGCGGAGAAGAAGCGAGGGACGAAGAGGAAAGGATACGACAAGGAGAACGTTCGTCCGTAGGGCTGACTTGCCTTAATATTGTACATATTGTGGAAAGCGAAAGAGAACAAACTGGTTTGTTGGTAACTGTGTATACCTTTTGAGATTCTTCTGTTGAATTATCGGTTTTATCGAATTGGGTTGTATTGGCGTGGTGTTTTTGGCCCGTTTTTTTATTAGGTAGATGAATATTCAAATCTCGAGTGGTTTTTTTGATACCTTTATCTCTCGTCCATCACTATACGTCTCGGATACTATTAAATACAATGGCCTCACAACAAGTACCGGCAGATTCTGCCAGAGACATAGAGAATGAAATAGCGGATCTAGAGCATCGGCTACGCGTTGCTAAAGAGAAGCTTAGTCGGGGTTCAGCACCACCGTGTAAGTCGCTCATCGAAACCGATGTGTCTCTACTGACGACTCATCCAGCTCACCATCTGGCTCCATCAACACATTTTCTACTTCTCCTGTCCGACTCAGCTCTACCTCTTGGCTCGTTCGCTTTCAGCAGCGGTCTTGAATCCTATCTCGCCCACGTTCCCCGTCGAGCTGCCTCCTTCTCCTCATTCCTCTCATCATCCTTATCATCATTCGCAGCGACGACCCTACCCTTTGTTCTCGCAGCGCATCGAGATCCATGTGAGCTCGCTTCCCTGGATGATCAGTTAGATGCCGCAATTGTATGTACTGTTGGTCGTCGCGCTAGTGTTGCGCAGGGTCGTGCTCTGTTGGGAATCTGGGAGAGGTCGTTTCGGTCGAGCAGACCAGCTGAGGATGCAGAGACGTTGCGGGATTTCGCGGCGCTTCTGAGAAGTGAGAGTAAACAAGATGTCCCGCTTGTATCGGCCCATCTAGCGCCTTTGTTTGGTGCCATCTGTGCAATCGTGGGCCTGGACTTGAGACAGACAGCCTATGTGTTTATGCTGAGCCATGTGAAAGCGCTCATCTCGGCGGCGGTGCGAGCAAGCGTGTTTGGGCCATATCAGGCGCAGAAAGTTTTGGCTGGACAGCAGGTTCAAAGAATGATTGATGACATGATTGACAGAGAATGGACAACGCGGGTTGAGGAAGCAGGGCAGACGGTACCAGTGATGGATCTATGGATAGGGAGACACGAAGTGCTGTATTCAAGAATCTTCAACAGCTAATCTGTGCTGCTTCTGGGTGGTATCATTACATCTTGTACATAAAGCTATCTCTAATATTTCAAGGGAAAAATCAAACGCCATGCTACACTATTCATCGTCACTGTCGCTATCGTATGCCACTAGAGGACCTGCCGAAGCTGTTGACTTGGGTTTTGAGGCTACCGACACCTTGGCCTTGTTAAGGGCAGCTAGCGTGCTTCCTGAGAAGATACCTCCAGACTCTTGTTGAGGTTGTTGCTGTTGCTGTTGCTGTTGCTGCTCTGGCTGCGCGACCAGCTCGTTTGACTCTCCATTCTCGATCATCGGACGCTCCTGGTACTCAACCTGGAAGCCCTCTCTACCCAATGGGTTTACCGCATTGGCTCCTCGGGCGAAATGCACTTCATCGGGCGCCTCGTATCCATCTAGACCATAGCTGCTCTCGATCTTCCTTCTCTTCCTCGCGTCTGGGTCCTTTCCTTCAATCTCGGCCACAAATTCAGCAGGAAGCGCTCTTCGGATAGCTTCAGCGGCTTGCTCTTCGATTCGTCGAGCTTCTCGAGCCTGGGCCATCGGGTTGGGATCGGCTGTGGCCCATCTGACGTTGAGGACCTCGTCGTGATCGAGCGATTGATGGGCCATGGCCTCCTTTGCGAATTCCGCGTTCGCTTCGTTGGTATATGTGATGAATGCGACACCTCTAGTATTGAGAACGCGAACTTTTCAGAGTTAGCACTGTCTTAGGTTGATGGAATACCTCGGTGATACTTACTGCGCTCGATTTGCCCCCATTCAGCAAAATGGCGGGCGACAATCTCTTCGATATCATCTGTGACGTGTATCCTTCCAACATACACAGTTCTATTCTGTCGCATAAAACTTCCTACACCACCCATATCATCTCGATAATCCGAGAACTTGTCGCGTCCAAAACAGTCGACGTTGGGGTTGAAGAGATCGAAGGTAGTAGGCAATCGATGCAGCTTGTCGCAATCCTGACCTCTGGTACATAGACCACGAGCGAAGTGAATGCAGAAATAGCTCCCGGTCATAGAGTCGGCCTTGGTGTAGCCGCTGTCCCTGGCGATGTTGCAACGCCCCTTGGACTTTGTCTGTGACAGATATTTGTCTTCTCGATCGCCACCGGACCACTTGTTGTACCAAATGTTGAAGATAGTACCAGTCTGAGGAGGAGGTTCGGAGGTGACTGTATCGGGGTCCATTTGAACGCGCGCAGGTCGCTTCTTCCTGCGAATGACTTTTTTGACGACTTTCTTGCCCGTTGGCGCCGCGACGTCGGTGTTTGTGGTGGTGAGCGCCATGTCTTGTTCAGTCTGCTCGACGACCGGCGCCGAAACGGTCTGTTCTGATTGTTCTGCTACGTCCGTCATGGTTTCGTTGTGGGTGTGAAGTAGAAAACAAAGTGATGGCAATGCGATGATGGTTTTGGAACAGGCGCGCGATGATGCAAGGCTGCAAAAGTTATGAAGACTGGAATAACTTTTGATGGTCTAAAAGAGGAAAGCGGTGAAGGGTCACTACAGTACCAGCATGAGTGG
Source organism: Fusarium penzigii (assembly GCA_013623535.1). Classification (NCBI taxonomy): domain Eukaryota; kingdom Fungi; phylum Ascomycota; class Sordariomycetes; order Hypocreales; family Nectriaceae; genus Fusarium; species Fusarium penzigii. Next base: position 21,518 of record JABFFC010000478.1, read on the forward strand.
ACCTCCAGACTGGCGGATTCTGCCACATTTTCGTCAGGTCCCTCGACCACCCCCCACCTTTGATTTAATACACTGGACTCTGAATAATTATCCTGGAAAGTTGGATCATTCATATTTCACAACATTTATATACCGAATCTTCCCTCTGAATATCTTGTCCCGGGACGCGACAGGCGTCTCAAACTAACAGAAAGATGGTCAACATCACGGAAAAGATTAAGGAGTCGGTTGTCCTTCGAGTCGAGAAACAATGGCGGGGCATTAACTGACGGCAATGATAGGATTGAGGAAGAGATGAAGAGAACCCAAAGTGAGTGTTTCAGACTTCCAACATGAGAATTCATTTTATTCTTATTATCGGAGCATTGCTCCCCGTCTGGTATAAGTCGATGAGTAATGAGAGTGAGACATGAGAACTATGTGGAAGAATTCTCATGTTTGTATCTTTCCAGCTCACTCGCTCCCGTCGGCATATGGACATCTCCCAGTTTATATCTCATAACTGCAACTTGACCCCCAGCTATCCGTGCACAGTTTGCTAACATTATATAGAAAACAAGGCCACTGGTATGTGCTGCGCCCCGAGGATGTCACTTTACATCAGTTAACATGAACGTTTCAAGAATATCACTTGGGTCTACTAAAAGGGTATGTCACTCCTTTTCTATATGCGTACCGCTCAGCACTCTCGTGGTCCTTGGCCAGTATATCGAGTCAATACGGATGCTAAATTATTCAGAAAACTTGCTCGCCTACGAGCACAACTATTGGAGCCCGGCCCAGGAGCCGGAGGAGGTGGTGGCTCAGGTTTCGACGTTAGCAAAAGTGGTGATGCACGAATCTCCCTCGTAGGCTTTCCCTCAGTAGGAAAGTCTACTTTCCTGTCAAAAGTCACAAAGACAAGATCTGAGGTCGCATCGTATGCCTTCACCACCCTCACAGCCATTCCTGGTGTTCTCGAGTACGGAGGTGCCGAGATCCAACTGCTTGATCTTCCCGGTATTATTGAAGGTGCTGCTGAAGGAAAGGGTCGAGGAAGACAGGTCATCTCAGCAGCCAAGACCAGTGATTTGATTCTCATGGTCCTGGATGCTACCAAGAGAGCTGAGCAGAGAGCGCTGCTAGAGGCGGAATTGGAAGCCGTTGGCATTCGCCTGAACAGAGAACCACCGTAGGTGCTGCAAGCAGAGGCCTTGTTCTTTTTCATAAACAACTGCTGACATTGTACATCTAGAAACATCTACCTAAAAGTTAAGAAGGCTGGCGGCATGAAGATCACCTTCCAGTCACCCCCCAAGAACCTCGACGAAAAGATGCTGTACAACATCCTCCGCGACTACAAGATTCTTAACTGCGAGGTTCTTGTCCGAGATGAAAACGCCACCGTCGACGATTTCATCGATGTCATCATGAAGGACCACCGCAAGTATATCAAGTGTCTCTACGTCTACAACAAGATCGACAGCGTCTCCCTCGACTTCCTCGACAAGCTTGCGCGCGAGCCCCAAACCGTCGTCATGAGTTGCGAGCTTGATCTGGGTATCAACGATGTGGTGGACCGATGCTGGGAGGAGCTCAAGTTGATCCGCATTTACACTAAGAGAAAGGGCGAGGAGCCGTCATTTGATGAAGCTCTGATCGTGCGAAGCAACAGCACTATCGAGGATGTGTGTGACCGTATTCATCGTACTCTTAAGGATACGTTCAAGTACGCGCTTGTATGGGGAGCTAGTGCCAGACATGTTCCTCAAAGAGTAGGTCTGGGACATTTGGTCGCGGATGAGGATGTTGTATACATTGTTAGTGCTTGGAAAGCCTAGAGAGAATTATACGATTCAACGTCCATCAAGTTTGTGTTGCTCATTTACAAAGTACAAGTACAAGTCATGCTCATCATAAGTGGCACATGCGGTGGGTAAATGTAAAAAGGTCATATCATAACATGGCATCCTTGAGGAGGCCCTATTCCAACCATCATATCATATCATTACAAAACCATGGCGTTGTTTCCCATATCCTGCGCAATAACCGTAAAAACGAAGAGAAAAGACTATGAGACAGACCATGAACGCCCAATGTTTCCGACTTGAATCCAGCCAGTCTCTGGCTGTGGATTGAAGGCAACCCTTCCCTCTAGAAAAACAATGAGAACCAACCACCTGGTGAAAACAAGAACATGCCCGCATAGGGCGATGAAGAGGACCGATCGATAAGAAAAGAGAAATTCGTAACATGTTTTGTTGTGGAAAATCACAGCTGGAAGGCTTTGGCCGGTGCATTGGTTGCGCCGAAAGGATTGTCGGCTTGGAGCTTCTTAGCACTCGCTTGAGCGAACAACGATTTTGGCTTGGCTCTGGTATTGAGGTTAGTTGAGAGATCTTGAGTAGCGGATGGGAGAGAAACATACTTGCTGGCGTGCTTGTTGCGCAGGGCGTTGATCTTTGCAGTGCAAGGGCTCATAATGTTGTCAGATGGAGAGATGTACTTGTTGGCACTATATCGTTGTCAGTAACTATCACCATGACACCTTTGCCAGCAAACTTACGCATCATCATCTGCAATCTTGGATTGGAAAACCTGGCGATGGTACTCCATGCTCTTGACGTCCTTGATCGAAGTACCCTGCTCGGACATGGCAGCGTTGACGTCCTTGTTGGCGAGGACCTTGTTCGACATGATTCCGGTTGATGAATGTAGTAGTTGCTGGTGTTTTCGTTGAAATAAATCCTGAACTGATTGTTTCGAAGATGTAGATTGGGAGAGTAAACAAGACTTTTGGTTAAGAGTGGGAAAAGATGGAAGTGAACTTTTTAACGGAGCAATGGTTAAGTTTATGACTGAAGAGCGTGCACAAGTTCATTAAAGAGGATAAAGGACTAAGAAGAAAAAACCATGGTCCGGGCAAAGTAAACAGGGAGGGTCTTGTCGACGGGGCAACGGGGGGCAGTTATTTCGTGCAAGAACTTAAAGAGGGTAGGCTCAACCCGGTAAATTCTGGGCCCCCTTGCAAGATTTTTACAGGGGATATTGGAATGTTTTAGTGGTATTCAGTGCGTCACCGTGATTAACGGCATGCTCAAGTGTTGAAATATTGGTGAGATATTGTGAGTTCCTGTGCTGTGCTAAGGGGGGGTGGTTACCACCTAGTAGGTACCTAGTTAGATTGCTTGCTTGACTCGCTATTTTTCCTCTGTTATAATATCGACGGGCTGAACAACGCATCATCTCCACGGCAATAAGTATGGCATGACAATGCTCTGTCATGCCTGGAAGTTATTTCGCATGGATTATTGGACGTGAGTCATCAGGATGTTTTCACAAGTGTCAATGACATCCAATCGATCATTCAATACCCAGTCACACTGAAGCGGCTTCAGTGGATATGTTTCGAAAGTTCATAGACGGCATCTATTCAACTATTGAAGGGCAATTGCCCATGACTATATCTTCGCAAATATTCTTTCGCCTAGCTAACAATAATCAAATTCCCTCTCGCTTCTACAGCTTAGGCTTTGAAGCATGCTGTATACGCGCACCAGGCTCACTCCTCGATACGCCAAACTGCTTAAACAACTCATCCGACTTGGCTCTCTGCCTCAGGATAGTCTCCGTCACCTCATGAGCACGCTTGTTCTCATTGCGGCCCATCTGCTGAAGATGCACCTCATCCGGACCGTCGGCCATTCGAAGTGTTCGAATACCCGCCCACATGTAGGCAAGAGGCGTATCCTGGGAGACACCAGCTCCGCCGAAAGCCTGGACGGCGCGGTCGATGACGGTGAGAGCCATCTGGGGGACGAGGACCTTGGCTTGGGCGATCTCCTTCAGAGCCTTCTTGGGTCCGAATTGGTCCATCTTGATGGCGGCGTTGAGGACGACGAGACGGGCGGCGTCAATCTCAAGACGAGATTTGGCGATCCACTCGATGATGACGCCGTGTTCGCGGAGGAGTTTGCCAAAGGGCTTCTTGGACTCATCGTTGACACGGAGCAGCATCCAGTCGAGAGCTCGCTCAGCCTATATAACGTGTGAGCAAATGAAGTGTTAGTTCGGTTCTATTACTTACAGCACCAATGGTACGCATGGCGTGGTGAATGCGACCAGGTCCAAGACGACCCTGAATGATCTCAAAACCGCGACCCTCGCCGAGGACCATACTTGTAATGGGAACTCGGACGTTCTCAAAAGTTAGGTGGCCGTGACCGTGAGGCGCATCATCAAAGCCGTAGACCTTGAGCATGCGGTTGATCGTGATACCGGGAGTGTTGGCAGGGACAAGAACAACCGACTGCTGACGATAGGGGTCCTTGTTGTTGGGGTCCGTCTTGCCCATGACGATGTAGATGGAGCATCTGGGATCACCAGCACCGCTAGACCACCACTTTTGTCCGTTGAGGACATACTCGTCACCCTCTCGGCGAATGTTCAATTCGATGTTGGTAGCATCAGAAGAAGCAACACCAGGCTCTGTCATGAGGAAAGCGGATCGGATCTTGCCCTCCATCAAGGGAGCCAACCACTGCTTCTTCTGGGCATCGTTGCCGTACTTGGCCAGCACTTCCATGTTGCCGGTATCGGGGGCGGCGCAGTTACAAGCTTCGGAGGCGACAGATGAGCGTCCAAGCCATTCAGCCATGAGACCGTACTCGAGGTTAGTCCAGCCAGGTGATTCCTTGTAGTGGCCCTTGGGGAGAAACATGTTCCAAAGACCAAGCTTGCGGGCTTTGATCTTGAGGTCCTCGATAATCTGGGGATGAGACTCCCATCGGGCATCGCCCTCACCTGTCAAGGCCTGGGCAACGGGGTCGGCTCTGGATGTTGTTGTTAGGACATGATGGAGCACACTGCAAGAGCTGTAAAACATACGGGATACATTCTTCCTGGACAAACTTGGCAACAAGGTCAAGTTGCTGCTTGGCAGCATCGCTCACCCAAGGTGCAGCCTTTAATTCAATGGTTAGTTTATCATGGATGTCCTCATGACTTGGATGGAGAGAAACGACATACAATAGCTGGGATCCTAGCAGACATGATGAAATCACGGAGGGATGTGTGATGTGAGATGAAAGACCTGGCTATGACGAGTGGAGAAAGAAAACCAGGTAAGAAAAGAAGAAAAGGACTGAATTATTGTCGAATTGTTCAAAGCACCGTGAGAGACAAGAATGGGAGATGATGCAAGAATGAGAATCGCAGGATAGAAATGACCCCCTTGATCTACTTAAACAGAAAATATCGGATATTCAACCTTATCAACCCCAGCTTTCCATCTCGTACACTTTGCCCCTTTGACCAACCAGCTCCAACTTCTCCGCACATTGTCGAATGATGGACCCATTGAGAAGCCTCGGCTCGTTTTCTTTTATGGTGAAGCATTTCACTGCGTCAGCTTAAAAGTGGGGAGGGAATCTGGGGTAGTTTTACAGTGAAGTGCACTGAGTGGTCAACTGTAGGCTGTACCTGTAGAGAAGAAACGCCAGCCTCGGAAGTTGGATCCCGTACAAGATAGGTGGTTAATAGGTGGGGGGGTTCCAAAACCCGAATAAGCCGAAGGGTGACGGACTTGGCACGGATGTACCTTGTATAAGAACAAGAGGGCTTGATAGAACGTATGATTTTTTGGATGAGAGAATGAGGGACAGGCAAGGACTGGGCTTATAGCTTGAAGAAGCTGAGTTGGATGCAAGAGCATGTGAATCTATTTGCTTTTTTGCTGGTTGCCGAAAGTTCTTTTATGACACTATTTGCTCAGACGGCGAAACGGAGGACGATATGAATCCAACATGCCTACTACTTACTACCTGGTAACTGCAGTACCTAGGGCAGCAATACGATAATTCGACCTAGATAGATAGGGGGGTAGGGTTGGTAATTGATGTAAGTTTTAAAGAGGTCGGAGAAGCAAGGGTCAGGAGTGACAAGACGACATGCCAAGTTCAAGTCAAGTTCAGTCAGGACTTTGCCAGCTTCACCAATGAATGTCATGTTCTCACAATCAAACGTTCACTTACTACATGAACAACAGGCCAGCATCAACCCCATTCATCGCTCAAGCAGTGTAAACAGCCAAAAAAGAGAAAAATACATATTCTAAGCACGGCCAACTAGGGAGCAGCATGAAACAAAAAGAAACGTCAACACTCAGAACAACATGATATAAATGCACACATCTCTTTGCAGTATGCTACATCCAGGCAATGGTAATAATTATGCGACAAAACGATCATGAGAAAAAGAAAAGCGCCCTCCTACCATCCCGACTCAACAGAGGTTTCCACTCCGTCAACAGCATCCGCAGATCCAACCCAAGTCATCTCTCCTAACCGACGTCCCATCTTCTACTGCTCGCCACTTTAGCAAGCACATCCGTCGCGGTCATTCTCAATGTGGATGTTAATCGGGTCGTCAAAGTCACCGCTGAACTCTTCAGACTCTTCTTGAGCAAGCGCATTTCGTGCAATCACTGTCAACAGGTTAGACAAACTGAACAGGTCCAACACTCTAACCCACTCAACGCTTACCTTCAAAAGCCTGATCAATGTTGATGGCCTCCTTGGCACTTGTCTCAAAGTAAGGGATGTCACCCTTGGACTGGCAAAAGGTCATGGCCCTCTTGTTGGAAATCTGCATCAAGTATTAGACAAAAGTTCAGCAAGTGTAGAACCACATGAACATACCACTCGCTTGCTCTCCTCAACGTCAATTTTGTTTCCCAGCACAACCTACATCGACGTTAGTAACTCAAATATCGCATCAGGCTCATCAATCCACCTACAAAAGGGAAGTTTGGAGGATCCCGGGGAGAAGCCTGGATCAAAAACTCGTCTCTCCAGCTGTCCAAAGCCTCGAAACTCTTGGCATTGTTGACATCGTACACTAGAACACAGCAGTCGGCACCACGGTAGAAAGCGACACCCAGAGATTGGAAACGTTCTTGACCGGCGGTATCCCAAAGCTATTAGATCGTTAGTGAAAAACAAGATCTTTTTCGGTTCGCCGGAACCTCGACATGTCCTACCTGCATAGTAACCTGTCGATCATCGACAAGGACCTCGCGAGTCAAGAAATCAGCTCCGATAGTGGCCTTGTAGCTTGCGCTGAACTTTTTGTTGACCTGAGATAAGACAATACCGTTAGTATCGTCCGGATGAAGGCATTTTTATCGTATCGGTGCGAGATTTGCGTACATATTGGTTCATCAAGCTCGTTTTGCCGACACCGCTATCACCAAGGATGATAACCTAATTTTCATCGTATCAGCGCCGTAATTCCAATACCATAATTTGGTTCTCCAGATTCCGCACCTTGAGAAGGACCTTCTTTCTCGAAGACATTGTAGAAGACTTCTGCGTTGATAGATTGTTGCTCAAATGACGTTATCTTGGGCACACGATACGTGACGGGTCGCAGTGTCGCCTATTCGTCGAGGGATCGGTCGCAAGCGGTCAAGATGTGATGCTCTGGGTGGTGAAGTTGGCTTTGTTTCGCCAGAAAGAGAGAATCGCGGTGGGATCCTGAGCTGGCGTGTTCGATGGCCAACAGTCAAGAATCGAGAGGTTGTGTTATTGAAGAAGCAGGCGCTCAAGGTTGGAGGCAACAAGATGTATCAATGTCACATTAGCCTTGGGTCCTGCCGTCGCTCGAGGTGATGTCGATGTCGACGCTAAACCATGATTGGACTAGAGCGATGCATAACTGCTGATGTGGGGATCCATGACGGTTTGTGCTCATGGTTGTGCATGAGCACGTGACGTTATGCAGGTTCTAAGAGCATCTATTGAGATGATGATCCATGAGTTTTATGAGTTTTATGACTTTCAAATGATAAAACGTGGAGTTATTAGTGGAAGACGATTTTCTGAAGTTTATGAAATAGATTCGATAGAATTCTCAACTTTGAGCGGGCATATTCTGTTGCATAGCTACTACCTACCTGCTACTTGTTTTTGTGCATTGCAATCTAGAAGAAACAAAAAGTAAAAGCAGCTTCTGTTGAAATTCCAGTAATCACTCCTACATCTACATCTACGTGGAACAGTCCAATATCAACGTATTGGACGGATAAAATCCAACGCAAAAAGAGAAGGCTCTCGAATGCCCCGTACTGGAATCGAACCAGTGATCTTATCATTACTAGTGATACGCTTTACCACTGAGCCAACGGGGCTTCACACTCGAGATGATTGAGTACTGTGTATGCACTGTGTGTATGATTTACCCAAGTAGGATCCGGTTTGTTTCAGCATTGATGGTAGGAGTGAAGAACTGCTTGATACCTTATTTTGAGAGGATATCCATCCAAGCAATTGAGATCCGGACAATCAGTTTAGATAGGGCAGCAATCTTGTGACCGGGTTTTAAATGTTTGTTTTCGTTTATGAATCAACATCGTCTTTACGGTTATTTCACCTGCAATTTACCCTGCAAGAAAGCAGAGGATCTTCTCAATCTAACTATTGTAGGAATGCCGATGAAATGGTATTATCCGTCCCTTCTCCGCAGTCATGATGACCCCTCAAGAAATAAGACATATATAAATCCTCCCTCATTCAACCCTGTCCTTGATCTATTGCCTAGCATAGTTCATTTGGAACAGAACGTATATCCTTTCATATTAATACTATACACAATATGGCTACTAACATGCAAGCCTCGAACAAACTCCAAAAAACCCTCCTTCAAGGCCAGCAATCCTTCGGAGCATGGCAGATGATCCCTGGAGCTAATGTTTCTCGTCTACTTGCAAAGTCTGGCGTAGATTGGGTTTTGGTAGATTGCGAACATGGAAATATCGACGGTATGTCAAGTCTATAAATATCAGACTTATACGTCCTCATCGTCTTCATAGATAGTGCAATGCATGATGCTGTTCCTGCGATTGCGGCAGCTGGTGTCTCTCCTATTGTTAGGATTCCTGATATGCAGGGATGGATGATAAAGAGTAAGTCTCAACCCGTATGTGAAGCGTATAAGACACTGACAAACACCAGGGGCGTTGGACAGTGGTGCTCACGGTGTAAGAGATCGACCATATCTTACACAACCATACATTATGCTCATATGTCCTAGATTATTGTCCCCCTAGTACGGACAGTTGACCAAGTCAAAAGCATCATCCAAGCCGCCAAGTTCCCACCTCAGGGCACAAGAGGCTTCGGATCTCCTCTGGCCCCTGAGAGATTCACCCCCACCCCAACATTCACCGAATATCTCGAGCAAGCCAATGATGCGCTCTTGACCATTGTCCAGATCGAAACAAGAGAAGCTCTTGAAGTCGTTGACGAAATAGCTGCCGTTGACGGACTAGACGTCTTGTTCATAGGACCCTTTGATCTCGGTACTACTCTACCACGTCCGTCACCCAAATCGCAGAAATATACTAAGACACCACAGGCAACAATATTGGTCACCCGATTCTAAACGGCAAGGTAGCCCCTCAACTTAACGAAGCTATAGCTCGTATTCTAGAAGCATGCAGAAAGGCAGGCAAGAAGTGTGGCATTTATTCGACGGGTGGCGAACAAGCCAATATCTTTGCTGCCCAAGGGTTCGATATGATTAGTGTTGTGACGGATTACACTGCACTTGATTTTACAGTAAAGGAGCAGCTGAGCATTGCCAGCAGTAAAGCCAGACCAGAGAAGGGGGGTTCATATTAGATATGTGAAAAGTGTGTGGTATCAGTATAATACAAGTCTATTCAAAGAAGCAGCTCCTCACTAAACTCCAGTCGTGTTATCACCAGTTCCAAAGATGCCTCCAACAAACATGACTTTCCCTCCTCTATGGTGATCATTTATTAACTCCTTTATACATTAATGGTAGTAGTTCAAAATGCCCTGTTGCCATCCTCCCGTTAGTCCGTCAAACCAGTAGCTTTGTGTCAGTTGTCAACAACACTTGCATCATGGTCTTCTGAGCCCCTGTCCCAATAGCTGGGATCCCACCTCGCCAATCAGCTTCTCCTTAGGGAACTGTTTCCTCTTGTTAAGAATACTCTCCTCTGCACCCAAGGCCCTCAAAAGGTCAGCCAGGTCTCCGTCGAGTGGAGTGCCGTAGACCAGGTGACCTAACGCAAGCAGCATACCCTGCAGAGCCTCTGCTGAAGTCTCTTCAACAGTGATGGCCTCAACTATAGACGCCGCCAGTTCCACCTCGTCATCTGGTGGCAGACTGGGCTTCGCCTTCTTTCTAGCTGAGCGGTTGGCTAGTGAGAGGTTGAACAACAGAGAAGAGGCCGCAACCCTAACGTTGTTATGGCTGTCGTCTAGGAAGCTTGATGCTATGAGTTGTGTTATGGTTTCTCGGAGGCTTCCATCTTTTAGGATCTCGTCAGGGAACAGGGGCGTTGAAAAGAGGTTGCAAGCCATTTGTAGAGTGACAAGTCGTAATGCATAGGGACAATCTGTCTGCTTGCTGTTGACCAGATTCAGCACGCTTCGAACCGTGATCTGGCCCTTTTCTTCAGCAAAGTATCCACTGATCCTAGGATCTGACAATGCACATCTGAACAAATCGACTATCGTAAACACAACTTCGACAGGAAGCGTTGATACTAGATCTCTGACGAGGCTTGATAGCTGGTTCATCTCAGGGATGGTAGCATCTGGAATGCCGTCCTTGGCGCGGACCTCAAGATAATGCCGGAGAGACTGAAGCTCTGGTTTATTGGACACCTCTGTGCCCATCTTGGCCAGTAGCTTCTCCAACGGGGGGATCTTATTATACAGTACAGGCTGAGCCTCAGCATTGGAGAAGCTTGGTAAGTGCAACTTGTCATGAGGATGGAGAGGAAAAGCCATTTGGACCAGTAGCTGAACATTCCCGCGTAACGCAGCAGGGTCGGCACCTGACCAACGGTTTTCCTGCTCGCCTTTCAGAAAGGTAATGATGGTTGGAGTTGCACTGATGGAATACCGACTTCCAATCTGATTGGCCTGCGGTTGAGAAATGTCGACTTTGATTAGAGTGGCCTTATCTCCAACCTCTTGCGCTAACTCGTCATATGTCGGATAGAGGAGCTTACACGGTGGACAAGTGGCCGAAGTAAAGAAGACTACCGCGCAGGAAGATTTTGCATCGTTCATCAACCGGTCAAACTCGGCAACGCTCGAGACGTTCTTGACGCCAGCCGTCGATGCATGGCTCACAGACGCTGGATGAGCCGGGCTTTGGGCGCTTTGCTGGAGTCCAAGAATTGAGCCATTCTGTCTCCCAGCGTTAACTCCTTGAGTCAACTGGGGTAGCAGCATGCGGCCCATGGGAGAGTCAAGTACAGCTTGTGGCATCTTGACTATGTGCTCTGGAATTCCTTTTCCAAGAAGAAAGTTGGCAAAGGAATCTGAAAAGTTGTTGCAATTGTGGTGGAAGAGGTCATATGCCTGGAATGAAAATGTTAACTTTGATGCTTTAGACGGCAAGTAGGTAAGGTTGGGGACATACTTCTAAAGTGAAAATAGGCCTTAGAGAGTCTATGAATTCCTCAATTACATCTAGCGGAAGGTTTGTCTTTCCCAGGAATATCCTTTCCATGGGCTTGCCAAGATGTGATGAACCAGGGGCAATAGTAATGATACCGCCGTCGTAGACATATTCACGACCATTGAGTTCGATTGATGTATGATAGATGGCATCAAGCTGAAAACCGAGTATTCCCATGGACATCTGACGGGCCAGACCCCGCGAGAGGTCGTATACAAGGACGTGTACATCCATCGTAACACTTGACGCTGGCCAGGATATGATTCTGTGTTGCGGATGTCGTTTTATAGTTTGGTGCGGAATGAGGTTACGTCAAAGAGGTAGTTGATCAAGGCCTTGATTAAATGTCCGGAAACAGCCTGACAGATGAAGAGCGTGTCGAGATATGTAAGCCAAGGTAGAGAGAAAGAAGAGGAAATGAAAACAAAAAATGTGATTATAAGTAATAATCACGGGAGGTAGGAGGTGCGATATGGTTGATATCAAGACATGAATGAGGCAGGCAACAACAGTATACGCCTCCTGACTTTGCTACGGCAGGTACTTGGAAGATTCTGGAGGTGCTGACGAAATAGAGGCACCAGGTGTTCGCCTCAAGTGTACGACATCAATTACAGTTACCTACAAGGTACCTAATACGGAATAGAAGCCTAGTACAAGTGATCTTCAAAGGTATGAAAGATAAAATTATACTACTGTGCGTCATTGTTAAATCCGTAAATATGGAGGGGAACCTCGTTCTTTGTCAATTCTATCTTTTATCTGTATTACCCGGCGGCTACACTTCTCATTCTCCGTGTCAATGAAACTTCATCCTTGCTCCATCACTTGACTTATTTAATCGCGGTCCGCGGTGCACATACAATCTGTTTCGTTACCAATTTGGTGCACCAAGAGTTACCTAAAACCTAGTGGCAACATCCCCAAGCTCAGGGGCACTTGTCCAAACCCAAACCGCTCGCAGACCCCTGAAAGTGACGCTAACCCGCTGACCGTGGGGACCCTTTCCAGAGATTCTCCCGATTTACATTGGCCAGAATCTCACTCTCAAGACTTCAACCCACAATCAACCTGTCGCTGCGACTGGTCAAGTCAGAAAGGCATTGTCGACGAGTTTCTGCTTTTACTTCCCCCCTTTTCTTAGGTCATGCACTTTGTCCAATACTATCGATTTTACTGACTTAGTAACACTTCACTTCATCCAAGAATAGTCCGACTGCTTCCAACCTCCTGAATCCTCTTTTCTCCTTTGCCACGTTTAAAATAAATCTTCCCATCCTTCATCCCTCGTCCCCCAGTCCTCCCCCTCCCC
>JABFFC010000479.1:0-23914 GCA_013623535.1 Fusarium penzigii
TTGGGGTTGATTTCATAGACGAGATTGAGAGAGAGTGTTAGTTTATTATTGTTTGTTTTAAAGTGTTGGAGATGAGGTGACGAGTGGGGGAATATAAGTGTGAGTGTGAAGTGTGAAGTGTGAAGTGTGATTGTGACAAATACTTACGATTCAATACCGAGAATATCGCAAACTCTCCAGGTCTCATTTCGGTTCTTCTTGTAAGCCTGACCAAGAGAGTTGACGTAGTTTACACCCGTGATCCACTCCTCCTGAGTCAGCTCGACCTCTCTGCAGAAGTCGTGCATGTGTCGGATCAAGGAGGTGAGGATCTGGCGCTGTCGGGGCTCGGTCTCAGGACTCATGAGGTCAATGACGTTCTGGGTGAAGTTGGGGTCAAACTTGGACTTGGCGGAAGCGCCGTTTGTGCCATTGGCACCGTTGGAACCGTTTGTAGCCATTGTGTCTGTGTTTTGTGTGGTTTGTGTTTGTAGGGTGTTTTTTTTTTTTTTGGTGTGAGGGGTAGATGGTGAGGTGGGAATTGGAGAGAGAGAGAGGGAGGGAGATGGATTGAATGGTCTGTGGAGAAGAGAAGAAGATAAAATTCAACGGGAAAGGGAAAAAGATTTAAGGGAGGACGAGATCAAGGTTTAAGTAAGAGTTTGAGATGGAAATCTTGGGGATATCCGCGTTGAAGAAAAAAGTAATGGCGGGCACGAATCGTACGAGGTGTAATTGAATGCGGCAAGAAAAATCGGCAATCATGATCGGGGTAAACGCTTCAACGTCTAGTTCCAGTCTAGTTTTCCATGAAGACAGGGCCAGAGACAATACAGAGAGGGAGAGAGAATCCATGAGGGAAAATGCTCGACCTCTCTGCCGTTCGGGTAAGTTATTTTCCCCCCTCTTTGCCCCTCCATCCTGTTTCCCTTGTTTCTGGGACCTCAATGGCTTTCCCTCCCCCGCTAACCGTGGGTTAAACCCGGGGTCCGGCGATGAGAAGAAAACATCCCTGGCGATGAGGCTAAGGAGGGGAGGCAATGGGACCAATGGAGGGCGAGGCTTTTGCAATTTTGCGGGGTGAGATTGGTCTCGATGGGGATGGGCATGACCCTGGCTTAACCGACATCAACTGCCGCTACCGAAGATACATGCCCACAGACACAAGTTTGTATGGGATGGAAAGTATAGAGCTGGTTATCCAGGAGTACAATTCTGTTCAAACCCGCCCCAGACCTCATGATGGGTAAAAAGCCTGTCAATTAGAATCGTTCCATTACTATACCATATTGAGAGTTGTCTCGCCGGCTATTCGAGTCCCAAAATGATCAGAAAGATCCGAGATTATAAGTAGGAGTAGGGAATTGAAGGGGATGTTCCTTGCAAAGGTCATGCGGAGATGGACCATGATAGGGCATGACACATTACACGACAGGACGAGAGAAAGGCGTGTGTCCCCGCGAAATCGGGCCCCGCCACACTTGTTGGTCTTTCCCCACATGGACCGGCTATGATGACGGCAATCAAGTGGTGGTTACCCTAGAGGTTGTTTTTTTTTTTTTTTTTCTTCTCTCTCTTAGTTTCCCTTCCTCTAGACAGATAGGGAATTGGAGCATTTGTCTTGAACATGATCAAACACTGTTATCGGATTCAAGATAAGGAATTTATTGGCTAAGTTGTGGTGCTAATTCTATTTATTCCGACACCTTGAAACACAATTTCTGTCCAGAAATCTTGTCCTTTCTGTTCATGTCCATAGCTTGAATGACTGTGTCTGGGCTGAGGTCACCAATCACCTGCACAACTGAAGGCTTCAACAATCCATCCCTCAGCAGACTCGGGACTTTATCATAGAACTCAGCACTCAACTTATGGTTGTGGATATTAATCTATACCCAAATTAGCACTGCACCCATACACCCTGAATCGCACTTCATTTGTACGTACCGGCCAGTGAGCCAACCCGCGATAAGAGTGGGCGCTGGGAAATGCTGTAAAGACAAATACATCCGTCACCTTCACATTCGATGGAACGTTCTGCGTATTTGCCTTTCCCGGTCTGACAGTGCACAGCACACCGGAATCACCACCAATCACGCTCGTTGCTATAGCAGAAGATGTCTCGTTACCGATGGTATCAAAGACGTGAGTCACCCCAGGTACGGCGCTTCGGAGTTGAGAAACGACATTCTCATCACGATAATCAAAAACATGGTCCGCACCGGCTTTCTTGACGAGCTCGAAGTTCGATGAGCTGCACGTGGTCGCGACGGTGTATCCATACAACTTGGCCAGCTGGATGGTGAAATATCCGACCGTGGCTAATCATATATGATTAGCATGAAACTCACAGCAAGACCGGTCACCTTACAGCTACCGCCCCAGACAAGAATCGGATGCTTATGACTGGGTTTATCCAGGTCGAGGCTCAGACAATCATTAGAAAAGAGGGCAAGCCACGCTGTGTTGGCAGCGAGAGGGATTGAACTGGCTTCCGAGCCTGAAATGCCATCAGGGATCTTGAATGAGATGCGCTCGTCGGCGATGCAGTATGTTCTGTGTTCTTAGCGATAAATCAAACACTACACACAAAACTCACGAGTATGCTCCCAATCCTTTAATCTCTCCTATCAGAGAATCAGTCAAACCACTCATAAAAAACAGGACAGATGAACTACCTACCTCCCCAAATCAACGCGGCAATTCTATCACCAACCCCATACTTTGTCACGCTGGGATGCTTCTCAGCCACGACACCCGCAAAGTCACAGCCCAGAACAGCCCCGTCGCCAAAAGCGTCGGCGTCAAGAGCGAGTCCTAAGCATGAGAAAAATAAGCCTGCTGTTTTCCTATGCTTCTTCTATACGGGAAATGAACGTGAACATGGCGTACTGTCTGTTGGGTTGAATGCCGCCCACTCAACCTTGACGTAAACTTGGTGTTCTTGAAGTGGAGGTAATTCGACCTGGCCCGAGACGAGGGCTTTGTCTTGTTGGATGACAGCAGTGGCAAGCATGATTGATGATGATGATGATGATGATGAGAAATTACAAATCAAGTGTGTGGTGTTTGTGGGAATTGAAGTTAGGCACATTGCTTAATAATCTTGCATTAACCTCATGAAGGCATCATAATTTTTTGTTCATCTTAAAACTATCCATTATTTCTTCATCAACGCCGCAATCTCATCATCAGCAAGCTTCCTCCCCTCCCCGGGGCCCTTGTACTCCCTATTCACCGGCTGAATCAACACTCTTCTATAACTCGTCAAAGCAGGCGTTCCCGAATCCGTCACTTCGAGAATAAGATGTAATAGCAGGCCCCTCTCAAGAGCCGTCTGCTCTCGTACTACAATGCATGACTTCTCTGGTGGTGCGATGGTCACGTCGACTTTGTTGCCGTTGCTGCCTTCTACCTCCTTGATGACCAGGTCTGAGACTTCGTAGCCGTGGTAGGTCTGTGTAGCGCTAGGTTCGCGGTATTGGAACCATTTAAATGTGAGGTTGTCGCCGTCGGGGTCATATGTTCCTGATGCATCGATCGTGATTGTCGATCCGGCATCGGCTTCGATGTAGTACGGCGCGTATCCGATATCCTGGTTGATTGAAATGACGGGCTGGTGGTTCACCTTTGTGAAATCATCCGTCAGGGTCCACTGAATTCTGGCGGCGAAATCATCCTGGTACGCGTTTCTCCATCTCCAGATGGTTGCCTTATTGCTTCTGAAGGTGCTTCCGTTCATGCCCACGACGGTATCGATGGCGTCGCAGAAATGACCTCTGTTGGAGATACCCTGTTCGCTGACGTTGGCGGGAAGATAGCGGCCTCCCCATGATCCAAATGACGGGTCCTCAGGTACATTTAGACCATTCTGCATGAGATACAAAAACGTCGGCGTGTCTCCCTCGATGATGAACTCTGGCGTTGGATACACTGCTCCGAGAGGTCCAAGCTGGATATTCTGCTTGATCCAACCCTTGGTGACCTTTGTGGGATCTGGACCTCCCGCATCCACGGGACCCGAGATACCAGTCCATGTGGCGCAGCTATATTGATTCCACCCATGGACAGAGCAAATGTAAAAAATATCAGGCCACTGTTGCCGAATCCAGCTGCCACAGTCGTCCTGGTCAGAGATGGTGTACACGCGTAGTTTGGAGCGCAGTGATGCCGCGTCGGGTCTGTTTCGGATGCGGTGGAGGACTTGAGCGAGGACGTTGACGCCGCCCCAGACCAGAACCCAGAGGGGAGCGGTATCGTCGGATGTGAGGCTTTGGAGGAGGAGTTCGCCTCCTTCGCTTAGAGGGATGTCGTCGCCGACAGCAGCCATGCCGTAGACCTACCATTGTCAGCATTGGATTCACACACAGAGAAAAGCAAACTCACTGGTGGTCCCGGCTTGATAACATCGCGAATACTATCTGGTGAAGGATACGGAGAACCAGGATGCGTATGAGCATTTAAATTCTTAACGACCTTCTCATACCCGTCCACGATCTCGTGCAGTTTATGCGGCGCAACCGTGTCCCGCAGCCACACTGAAGTCACTGCCACGACACCCTCGGTCTTGAACTGGTTCGCGTAGGTCAGGTACCGACAGAATGATTCCGCATCGTCAGGCTCGTTTGTGATGTCTGTGAGGATGAAGACGCGGTGTCTGGAGCGGAAGGGGAGGATGGAGGATCTGCCTAAAGTCATTTTTTAAAAATCTGCCGAATTGGTGTATTCCGCTTGACAAAAACCTTGGACTTTCTGGGTCAAAGGTTTTATAAAGATTGGTTGTTGTTTCATTGTTTAACACGAGGAGGGGTAGTGTCAGGGACGCAGACCAGTCTGCTTTTGGATATGTTAACCACCCCCCGCCGAGTCATTTGAATTGATCTGGGGTTAGGTCCAGAAATGGTATGTATAGGCATTTTATCGGGCCATCGGATGGGTAATCCTCGTTTTGTCTGGGGGATCTCATCAGCAATCATGAGGAATGACATGATGACGCTGATGGTTATTGGAATACCGGTATTTGAATCGGGTATCAACAAGCATTATGAAATGGTCTTACTGCCAGGCTGCGTCGGTTCGTCGCGTAACATCGTGATGATTCATCATTGACTGTGAACTTCAACTGACCATGGCTCTACAATCCATGGAATATCATCGGCATTATCACGCCAAGCAAGCATATAAATACCTCCGCTCAGAAAGATACCTGTCTTTCCACAGCTGAAATCCAGATACCTGTTTCAGTAACCAGAATCGAATCATACCCGACACCATGGTGGGCGATTAGGAGAGTTTGATAGCTCTCATCTTGGCGGGCCCGGCCAGCATTATTCTCCTTGATGAATATACGAGTGGATTCATGGTTATAGACCTTGACATCCATATTGAAAGATTCAGGAATAAACTGATCAAGTTCCTCCGAGGCTGTCATAATTCACTTAGGATCATGTATCGCACCAACACCCACTGCCCCAACATTCGTTTGTGCTGTATAGATCTTGGGGAATTACTACTCTGATTCCCAATACTCAATCTGACATTTCGATCATCATACATCCGATACCTCACAACCACCATGCCATAATCCCTCCTCCCCATATCCCTGTCCATCATGATCACGAGTTAGTCCCCTTCCCAAACAAACAACTCCGAGCACCGCGTCATCCCAATCCGGCAACGTTAGGCACCGCGGCCATCCTTCGCAATACCACACCATCCATCTCTCACGGGGAAAAGGCCGAAAAATGACCTACTTTTTCCCGGAAAACGAATCATTTCGTGTCTTTGACGTTGCAGAAGGGATGGGATCTTCGCTTTTAGCATACTCCACTTGGATGACTGGTTGGTTAGTATGCCTCCCCATGGGGAAATTCTTATTGTGAGGAACGTCTCATACGACCAGCAAACTTTATGTCAATTGCTGTGATCAACGTCGTATTTCTGGTTCTTCTTGAGAATGGCCATGCATATCAATCGTATATAAGTCCCCGCCATATCCCACGACTTTAGAACAGCCCATCCATCGTCCACACATGGTCATTGACTACCAGGCCCATCACTCTGAACCCTCATCTTGAAAATGTCCTCCCCCGACAATGAAAAACTCGGCTCCTCACATGCCGAACAGACCGGCGCTAATGAGCACCTCGCCCACCTGGCGGACCACGAAGACCATGACACAGGTATAATAAAGGCAATGATCAAGTACCCCTGGGCTTCGGCCTGGTGCATCTACTCGACGTGGTGCATCATCCTCCTCAGCTTCGATGTCCAGGCCGCTGGCGCTGTTGTCGGCATTCCTCAGTTCCGAAAGGATTTTGGGTACGCCTATGGAGATGACTACGTCTTGCCTGCTGCGTGGCAGTCTACCTTTAACGGCGCCCCTGTTGCTTCGTAGGTCTCATAGTTCCAAAGTATATTGTTCATGAACTAAACCCCTGACAGTGCCGTCATTGCCGCTCTTGTCGCAGCCGAGCTGGCAGATATGTTTGGTCGTAAGAAGCTTTTGATCTCCGCCCTTATTATATCCATCATCGCTGTCTCCATTGAATTCGTCGCTACCACCAACCCTGTCTTCTTTGTGGGAAAGCTTCTCAATGGGTTAATGGTTGGCACTGTCGGCACAGTCATGATCAGTTACATTGGCGAAGTACGTCAGCCCCTCACTCGAAATAGACGATGTGCTGACTTTGACGTTAGATATCGCCTCTTGCTCTTCGTGGCGTATTCACTTGCTGTGTCGGTGTCGCATATGGTATCGGACCTCTTGTTGCTTTCATCATCATCAACTATACGGGTGATGTGGAGTCACGCTGGGCATATCGAACTGTGTTTTGCGCTCAATGGGGATTTGCCGTTGTTGCATGTCTCTTTGCGCCATTCATGCCAGAGTATGTTACCTCGCATCCCATACACTGACGGTGACTAACGTCATTATAGATCTCCTTGGTGGTTGGTGTCCAAAGGCCGTAAAGACAAGGCCCTTCGAAGCCTTCACAGACTCGGCCACAGTGGAGACGTTGCTGAGAAGAAGCTCGCTCTTATTGAATTGACACTCCAAGAGGCGAAGAATGAGACAGACGGCGTCACCTATATGGAATGCCTCCGCAAGTCCAACCTTCGACGTACCATGGTCAGCATCATGCCTCTCATCACCCAAGCCCTGAGTGGTATCGCCTTTGTTGCTGGATACTTTACCGTGAGTTACCTTCTACAGCCTTGGTGTTCCAGGCTCGAGATACCAGTCCTGACCTTACTAATACCCCTCAGTACTATCTACAAATGGCCGGCTACTCAACTCAGATAAGCTACCGTCTCCAGATTGCCCAACCTGTTCTATCCATCGTCGGAAACTTGATGGCAGCAGCAATTATCGAAAAAGTCGGCCGTCGCGATCTAACGTTCTGGGGCCTTGTCATCCTC
Source organism: Fusarium penzigii (assembly GCA_013623535.1). Classification (NCBI taxonomy): domain Eukaryota; kingdom Fungi; phylum Ascomycota; class Sordariomycetes; order Hypocreales; family Nectriaceae; genus Fusarium; species Fusarium penzigii. The sequence goes on from JABFFC010000479.1 coordinate 7,402, forward strand.
ACCATTTTCCTTCTCATCACCGGAGGTCTAGGGCTCGGCACCGCTCAACCCATGGTCAAGGGCACCGTCGCTTTCATCCTCATCTACAGCTGGTGGTACAACGTCAGCATTGGTTCATCTGCCTTTCCCCTTCTTTGTGAGACAGCGACGTCACGTCTCCGCGTCAAGACCATCGCCATCGGATACGCTCTGCAGAACGCCGTCAACGTCATGTGGCAGTTTGTCATCCCCTACCTATTCAACCCCGACCAGGCCAACCTCGGCGCTAAGATCGCGTTCATCTTTGGCGGGCTGTGTCTGATCGCCCTCGTGTATCTGTGGTTCTGCCAGCCGGAGACTGGTGGACGCTCATACCAGGAGTTGGATGAGATGTTTGCAAAGGGGGTTCCTGCGCGAAAGTTTAAGACGTACAAGACGGAGGTTCAGATGCAGAACGAGGCTGCTGCACATGAGGAAAAGATGTGAGCGGTGGGGGTTCACCAGACATTGATGACAAGAAAGCGGTGATATATGGGCAACACATTGATAGTGTCGCGTTGGATGACGAGTACGAAGCCACGTGCTACGATAATAAACCCGCAATCAGAGACTTGATTGATAACTCAGAACTCACTAGTATCCGCAGACAGGGAATCAATCCAGACAATGTAACTCAACTGGACAAGGTGGATAGCCCACTCCGGTCACGTAAATCCTGTCGCTTCATGGACAAATAGAAAGTAAGAAATGCACCTCATGCTAAAGAACTTGTCTAGGATAGATCTAAATATGTTCGACGTCGTACGATAGTCTTTTTTGTCGCAAAATGTATGCAAAAAAAAAGTATACAACTCATTCAGTCCAGTTCTTAAACCAGGATCACTATGCATCGGTCAGCAGATTCCCAACCTCCCCCACGTTCACTTCGGTCTTCGAAACCCCGTACTCTTTTTTTTCTTCCCGTTGTCCGTTTGAATCAACTTGACATGCCAATTCTCAAAAAAGCCACAACTTCATTGACGCCCGGAGTTTGTCGAGGTCGATCAAGTCACCTGCTGCGAGAAACGACGGGAGAGAGATCACTTTAGGCAATGCTGATCCGAATCTAACCACCACCGATTTCCAGGTATCCTGCAAGCTTAGAAAGAAAAAACCAAGGTTTCGTCCATTCAAGAAATGATAGACTCAGCTTTACCAAATCTGTCACCGGTGCGTGGGAAAACCGCAGTCTATTTCCCCGCACTATCTTTGTCCGCCCATGGAACAGGGGGGGCATAATACGACGGTATATGCTGTTGAAAACCCCCCGTCAAATAGCGGCGACCTTCCATTTTTAGAAGCCAATACCGGAGCGTAGCCGTTGTGGTTTTAGTACTAGGTTCGGCATTTGTGCTGGGAGCCTGATGGGAAGAGAAAAAACAGGCTTACGATATGAGTCTGCCCCCCTAGTAATGGGGAGTACTTCAAGACACAAGGTCATTTTTCTAGTAAGTCAAGTACTCTTTTGACTAGTGAAACGTAGAGACATAAACCCCCGCTAGATGTTTCTAACTGGTGATGAATAATTTCTTGGCTGGGAGCCGGATTGACAAATAGCAGCATGGAATGTGACCTCGTTGTACGTTGAGGTGTGAAGGATCATTACCACATCTGGCAGGTAAAAATTGATTCGGGGGTATCGACATGATCAACCCGCCGACTTAGAATGGGATGCTTAATTCTGCGGTATAGTTCCGCTTGTCTCAACTGTGAGGAGCAATATCGTGAGAAATTATTCATAAATAGGACGTCCCAGAACCAGCCCATGGTTACTTTCGCTCCCCTTACTCACTCCTCATCCTTCTCCCTCTCATCCATCTCCTCAGTCATCATGAAGTTCGCTCTCTTTGCTTCCCTCCTCCCCGTGGCATTCGCCCTCCCCACAGGCACCACCGAAGCAGTCGACAAGCGTCAGAGCCTCAACGCCGTCACTGACGAGCTCCTCTTCAGCATCACCCTCCCTGCTTTTACTGCTCGTCGTAATGCCCGCAACCCTTCCACCGTAGACTGGACTTCGGACGGATGCACTTCCTCTCCTGATAACCCATTCGGGTTCCCATTCGTCCCTGCCTGCAACCGTCATGACTTTGGATACCACAACTACCGAGCACAAAGCCGTTTCACCGTGAGCGGCAAGCTACGCATCGACAACAATTTCAAGACTGAGTAAGTGAACCACATTTCACCACAGCAGGTGCAAATATCTAACTTGGAACAGCCTCTACTACCAATGCCAGTCGTCTAGTGTCGGGGGTGTCTGCCGCGCATTGGCCGATGTCTACTACGCTGCTGTGAGGGCCTTTGGCGGTGATGATGCCACGCCAGGAAAAAGAGATGAGCATGATGATCTGGTTCATGAGTATGAGGAGAAGGTGGCTGTCTACGACCAGCTTGTCGCAGAGGCTCAGGAGAAGGGTGACCTGCCAGTGCTGGACTAGGCTTTTTATGATGATATGAATATTATTTAACATGAATATTGAAAAGACGTTTACAAGGTGCTCAACAAATTTAAATGTTATCACAAAGGGCAAACCCAGGTAAGTTGAGTCGAATAACAGCCATTAATCTATCTCGTCTGGATCACCAAATCTCCCACCTCCTCTTACTTATAGCACAAATCCTATTAAACAACGCATCCCTCTCCTTCATGGCCGTCAAAACCTTGCTCTCGCCCCTCTCATCCCTAACCTCCAACCCATCCAACACCTCTCCCTCCAGAATCCACCCCGTCAACAACTTGGCCTTTGTGCCATACCCGGAATACTTATTCACCTCTACTATATCCTCAATAGGAATCGTCCACTCCGGCTGAATGTCCTTCCTCTCGGGGGCGTTGATGGAGGATTCTTTGGTGAAGCATAGCGACGGGGAGGACGTTTCGGTGGTTAGGTACGCGAAACCCTTTTCGCCGCGGAAACGGCAGCGGAATTCTACGGGGCCCGCGATGGGTGGTTCTTCGGGTTTGGATGCTGCGCCGACGCGGTGCTTGGAGGACTCCGTGCCGGTCTTTGCGCGGAGTTTGTCTACGCCGATGACAGTGTTGGCAGCGGCTCGGGCGGCGCCCTTGATGACGCCGAGCACCTTGACGCGCTTCCTGCCCTGGCTTCCTGTTCCGGTGGTTTCATAGTCGCCTCCACCTGCCTCGCTGAGTTGGTCAGGGTCGCCTGCCACAGCGTCGTGTATCTCGGCTTGTGTTGCACCCATGGGTTGATCTCCGTCTGCGGCGTCAAGAACCTCACTGTCGAGAGGATGAGGACTCTTGGGGGGTGGTTCGTTGCTGGATGGAGGTGGTGGGATTGGGACGCGATGAATCTCTCCGATGCGAAGAAGGGTGATCGTCAGTTGGTTGTTGGTAGGAATTCCTCGGAATAGAGCACTAGGATAGTTAGTGGGTGATCAGAAACGTCAGGTTTGAGGTCCTTACTTGAGAATGCTAAAGTCTTGTGGGACTATCGAGTTGTATGCCTGGATCAGGTAAATGTTGGCAAAGAATCCAACACCGATCGCTAGTGTGGCAACTCTGTAGACCGTATAGCAGGAAACAAATGTCGACATGAGTATCGTAGGGACCATCATCCCTCCGACACGATACCAAGCTGGAGCCCATGTAAAAGGAGGTGTAGGGTTCAACATACTGCAATGCAAGCGTCAGTCCAATCCTCTTCCAGGTGTACATGTCACTTACTTTGCCAGTCTCTCCCACATATCAGACACGTTATTCACCAAATGCATCAATGGCCTCATCTTCCCCCACATGATGGTCTCCATCGGCTTCTTGGTCTTATCCTGCGACGGTCTATCCACTCCTCCTGCCTTATCCTTGGCAACGGCTACCTTTGTCGCCAGGTCATTTGGTTTCGGCATCTGATCACCTTTGCTGCTCCCGTGCTGGCTCTCGTGGTGCTGCGGGTCTTTGGCGGTGAGGATGTTCATGGCTATGGCTGCGATGCCCGTGACGAAGTTGCTGGCTTCGTTCTCGATGGCTTCCCCCTTGAAGTTCTCAGGGGCGCCGGTGGCGGTATTGACGGTGCCGAGGAGGCCGGCGGGGGGAGGAGAGAGGTCGCCGGTTTGGATGTCGACGAGAGATGGTGGTGAGGGGGGGAACATGATGTGTCGGGCGGTGGGTGAGAGGAGAGCTGTAGTGATGGCGATGAGGAGAGTTGGTATAAGATAGTTGGCGTACCAAGCTAGGAAGTAGACCTGAGATTGTTAATGTGTGCAGTTTACTAGTGACATCCAAACTTACAAGACAAAAGGCTGCTGTGCGTCTTGGCTCGTTCCATGATCGAAGTCTCATGACATGTTGAACAAACACCAACAAACCAGTGAGCTATCCATGTTAGTCACGCTCTTGGCCAACCCAAAATCAAAACGCACCATGCCAATGTATAGTCTTTCAAATTGCGCTCTCAACTTGTTCGGCGTGAAATTCTCATCCTCTGCGACATAGAAATCAAGTCCTCCTGGAAGTGGATGTGTTGTTTCTTTAACATGGTAGACTTGCTAAGATGAAATATTAGTCACTGCCAACGTGAAATACGGACGACACGGACCTTGTTGAATCTTCGTACAAGACACCAAATCTCTTGATTGTCTATTCCCTCAATGATGCTGTGGTCTGTAGTACCGTGCTTTTTCCATCCATAATCCAGAACATGGGGATCACCGATCGCGCGGGATCCTTGAGTGAATTTCTCATCTTGGTCTATTGCTGGTCCGGGAGTCGGTATTTGATTCTCGACAGACGAGCGTAAATTCTGCCCATCCTCAAACGTGACGGAAATACGCCTCTTCTCGGGGTCCTGGTTGTCCATGGTGAGAGACTGAAGTGAATTCGACTATTCTTACCATGTAGTGAAAATGAGGTATAAACAGGAGGAAAATAATGTGCTGACAGATTCATTCTTTAAAAAGAAACCATGATGAACTCATGCAGGCAAAACTTGAAATTATTGTCTCACCACATCATGACGAATGTCTGGCGAAGTGTCATGTCCCGTGACTCGCATTCTTGCGAATGAGGTTCAAGGTCCCGGAACGAATGTCCCGGGAGGATCCGCCGCGATCTTGTCAAAAAACGGTTGAAGATCTGTGGTTGACATCATCTTGACAGAATACAGGTAGGGATCAGGGCTCGTACGGTAGACTACATTTTCGGGTATTTGTGAAACGTGGACAAGGAGTAAATCAAGTTATACTCACCCATGAGCTTATCTCTCCCATTTCTTTATCTTCTTTCGTCCTGATTGGTTTCTGTGGCTGATGTTGAGGTGATGATGGGATTGATGCTCGTTTGTCATTCACCACAGGATATATATACCTTCACAACAACCACAATAATCACATACGACCACAGCCCTCAGAGAATACGGGATCCCGTCTGCTCTCCCATTGTCAAGCTGAGGAGCGCTTGAGTAGTAGTTGGGTCGGTGACGACCAGCGAATGCCGAGTGTTGTATGTTTTTTGTTTTCTTTTTGCTGTTGTTGTACTTTTGTTATTATAATAATGGGAATAATTCATTACTCTATTCATCAATCCTTATAGATTCGCTTGCAGTTATAACTTTTCTAATCATGTCTCCATGGCACACTGACACCAAACTCATCTGCAATCCTCATGGCAGATACCACACACCCCTCTAACAACACCATCCCGTCCCAACACCAAGCACCGGCCAGCCAAACATCTCCTTCACCATTAACCCATTCATCAGTCACATCCTCAGACTTCTTATCTTTGCCAGTCGATCGGTCCATGATACTCTTTATCACCTGTCGGCTCTCAACTGTGCGCAGTACCCGTGTGAACCTTGACGTGAAAAGGGCTCTCTTGGCTTCTGCATCTCCGTCCAATGAGCAAGTGCTCACAACGACACCGCTTGGCATTGTATGAAGTGCTTCGGTCTGCGAATCCTGGGAGAATTGTGTTCGTAGACAAATCGTCTGTGCTGCCTGAACACCATCCATATGATGCATACATACTGCTGCCGTCTTGTCGCCGTTAGGCTCGATGGTGTATGTTCCTAGCGCAGCACCCACAGGCACGAGAACGGAACTTTCAACTTTGCGAGTAGGCATTCTAGCCATCTTTGATTTGAGTGGGCGGAAAATGGAACCGACAACATCGGGCGACACAGCCAGGATTACACGGTCGAAAGTCTCCTCCGTTACTTGGCCTCTGCCGTCTGTTGATTGCCATTGAACCGTGGCCCCTGATCCTTCATATGGGGTAACCTGCAGCACTCGCACTCCGGTCCGTACGCTCTTGACACCAGCCGCCAGTCTCGACTCGACTTGATGCACACCTCCACAGACGGTATAATGCTGCTGTCCATGAGAGAGCTTTTTGTAGTTGACGACGTCGCTTGCAGGAAAAAGCCATCATCTCGGCGTGAGAACATGTCGAGACGCTGCACATGAGAGGGAGGATATAATGCGAGACGTAACGACGAGGGAGGCGTATACGTCGGGTGTAGTCGGCCAACGTCTCTGTTTCCTTTGCGGGAACAAGGAAGCATGCAAGAGTGAACCACGCCTGGCAGAGAATGAGAAAGATGATTTCCGCAAAGTGACGGATAACACTGCGAGTACCAGGCCAAGGCGGCGGTGTTTGATGAAGATTGGAGGCATGGACAAAGTATGCGCCTGGGTCGGAGCAGACCGAGCTCTGGGGGTTGTCATTAGATGTTGATGCATCCTGATATCTTGATACGTCCTTGGACCCTGAGAGAGCTTTGGCAAAGACAAAGAGAAACTTGATCGGATGAAACGGCACTTGTAGGTGGTTATACATGCGCATCAAATTGTCGTAGTAGCCACCCGCACTGGCACGCATGGGGAGGTCAATCCTCTCGACAACATTGGTTTCCACATTCCTGACAGGTACCGAGGCTGAATCAAAGGACAGTGAGGCGGCCTAAGTGGTGTTAGATGTGTATGAGCGGGATATAAGGAAAAAGAAACGGTGAAGAACAAACCTGCTCGAAAAGGGTGACAGAGTATCGTTGCCGGTCATCATTTTGTAGTAGATACGCTGTGGTAAGACCGGCCAACCCCGTGCCAACGATGGCGACGCGGGTGTCGCTGTCAGATTTTAGAACCATCGGAAGTTAGATTGACTGATGAAGTGATGACGATCTCAGAGGGGCTAAGGTGAGGTTGTGGAGGTTGTGTGTGGTTGACTAGGCTGAATCAAGCTGTGAGTGTCTATTTCTTGTGGCGGGTGGCGCCTTGAATGACGGATTGACTGTAACGGGTACAGATGTCAGAGTTTATCTTATCACTTGAGCGTTGAGGCTGTCAAAAGGATGCATTTCGATATCGCGTCGAAACATACGATGGGGGGAGAAGAAAAATGGTGGTTCTCTTTTCTTTGCATCATTGATTTTTTCCCCATCCTTGTTGGGCGTGTTAAACCTGTTTGGGATTACTAAAGTCCGTGATCTCGGAGCCCGTGTCCTAAAATTGATGTTGTACCGGCTCATGTGTCGTGTCACGTGATCGTGGCGCATCACTGAAAACTTGAGTACAGGGTACTTGCACTTAACGTCAGGGGCTGTTTCACAATTAAATGTTGATGCTGTACAGCAAGATCTATGCAATGCCATATTATTATTATCTATTGCTTCATGTATATCCGAGGCTTTCTTATCGAAACAGCACGCATCAACCAGTAGGCTGAGCCACAAGCTAAATGCACAGCCACAGCTCAAGATTGCGTGTTCAACGTATAGCACAATAAACAAATTACTCACGACCAGGAATAAAGGTTAAATTGAGTATTTATCTCAACAAATTCTCCAGCAATTCGCTATTCAAAACGCTTCACGAATCAACTAATTCCACCCAGACGTAGTAAAATACTTGACATAATTCAAGGGTACTCTAGGTAACATTTGGACCCGATCTTTCTCTTATAGCTATATACAGTTACAGAGTCGTTTAATAGTTTATAGGAAGGGTAATTATCCCGTGAAGAGTCTCATTTACTAAAATCGATAAGAAATACATATCTAATAATAAGCTTATTTTAAGAATGCACGTTAAGAAACTTTACGTTTTATTAGAGATAAAAATACTAATAGAACTCTTATTGGAGAATATGTATAAATAATCGAATAGAATATATTCCAAGGTTATAAAACCTTTAAAGTATATACAAATGTCACTAATCTAAAATACATCGTCATGCTCCTCCTGTTAAGCCGGCCGGCCGGCCAGCCAGGAAATATAGCATACACACTAGCCCATCTTCGACTGTAAATAGAGTGTCGACTCCATTTAGCAGGAAGCAACGCTAGGGACGTTCTTGCAGTCCTTGTACTTGCCACCGCCAGAGACCTTGACGTTGGACCAGGTCCAGTTCTTGCAGCCGGAGCTACCGCAGACAATAGCGGCGTTCTTGCCCTTGCTGTCGACGGCGCCAGAGCCGGAGATGTTCTTGAGGGTGAGGTTGGTGATGGGGAGGCCGCTGGTGGGCTCGCCGTGGAGGTCACCGCCATCGTAGTTCTGCTCGATGAGGATACCGTACCTGGATTTGATATTAGAATTATATTTAGTGATAAAAGGCGTGGATGACGTACTTGGAGATCTGGGAGAGCGTGATGTCGGTGTAGGAGACGCCCTTGATGCTGCCAGAGGTGTTCTTCATGGCCTTGACGCGGATACCGTTGGTGGACTTGGTAACCTCGGAGTTCATGAATCGGACGTTCTCAACAACGTTGTTGTCTCGGCCACCGACACTGCCGATAGAGAGACCGTGGCCACCGTGGCAGTAACCATCGTAGAAGGTGATGTCCTGGATATCTCATATTAGCATGTCTAGTCACTCTTCAGGAGCTGTCAGTGTAGCCTTACCTTGCCGGAGTTGATAGCAACACAGTCATCCTGGTTGTAGACCTTGGCCTTGTTGATGTTGACCTTGACACTGTCACCGATGTCGAAGGCGTCGGTGTTGTGGCCACCCTTGGAGTCACCGTCCTTGCTGTCAATGGTCATGCTGTTGATAACCAGGTTGTTGACGCCGTTGATGCTGACGGCCTGAACGGGGGTGTTCTTGATGGTGATGTGGTTGATGTGGGAGTCGGTGAGCTTGTGGGCAGCCAGGAACTTGGGCTTCTTCTTGCCGCCGTTTGAGCCCTTGCCGTCCCACCAGCGAGCACCGTCAGCGTTGAGGACAGAGCCACTGGCACCCTCGATGGTGACGCCGGTACCCTCGATTCTCATGAGGGGACCCTTCCACTCCTTGTAGCCCCAGGTGGTGGTGCCCTTGAAGGTGACCTTGGCGTTCTTGTCCAGCTTGCTGAGGTCGAGGGTCTCGCCAGCAGGGACCTTGATGTCCTGGAGAGTCATGGTAGAGCATCCAGCACCCTTGGTCTTCTTGAGCTGGGAGAAGCCGTTGGAGCCAGAGTAGCTGCAAGAGCCGCCACGCTTGCCGTAGATGTGGACGTCGGTGGACAGGTCAGTGACAGGAGCCGAGGGGGCGGCGATGCCGGTGCCAGCGAGGGCGAGGAGAACGAGGCTTCCAAACTTGGTCATTTTGACTATATTTATGGGGTGGGTTGATGATGTATCGAAAGAGTGACGAGTGAGGTAGAACGAGAGTGGTAATAAAAGAATGAATGAACGAATGACTTTTGCCTGCAAAAGGAATGTTGTGAATGTGACAGTGTGTTGAGGAGTTTCTTCTCTTGTCGAGGCTCCCCCGAGAATCTTATATACCTTTGATTTACAAACTGTTGAGCCGTAAATCCAAAGTTCATGGTCAGTGCCAAGGCGGGTCTCTATTGAAATGAACACATCCATAAGGATTCCCAATCTCCATTTGATCCAGTTTAACCACGAGCCAGTTGAGGACGTGCTATTCCCGGCGAAGGACCATAACATACTGGGTAGGCAAACTGGCACTGATAGCTCGAGTTCACATCGGTTTCGGCACAACATGCCGAGTGACCCCTGTTGACATTGACAACTGTGGATCGTTTCAGGTCCCCTAGATGCGCCGACTACCCGAGTTGACTACTGGCAAACTCGTCGCATGAGTCTTGGTAAATCGGGAATATCCATAAATGCCAGGGATATGCATCCTGATTAATCGACTATGCCATGTTGGAAGCTTGGCCGAAGACCAGCTGGTGGGCAACGCCTGTCAGTCGATATAGCCGGACATGTCCCACCCGGACATTGGTGGTTTTTTTTATTATCGAGTTTGACCTTTCCCACCACGTAGTGAAGATGCAGGAACAATGTGTTTAGACGGTATATTTTGAGTTAATAGGAGGGGGAAAAAAATAGGAAGTATCTAGGGTAAATTAATGCCAAGTATCAATGCACCCTTCTGTTTCATCAGTAAACCACCGTCGAGATGCTTGGACCTGTTCAACAATGCAAATACATGACCAACAAACATGAATGACATTCTATCCTGCAGTCGCAAGCCACATTGCTTATGCATAATAAGCTTACAGAGTCTAGTGCGGTGACAGACGGAAAGTGACAATTTGCCAGAGAGTTACTCGGTCTGTAGCAGTTCGTATTTGTGTGTTCGTCCAGGAGAGAGCCAGACGGGGGGATTTCGGCCGAATGCATGGAACTAACAATAGCCAGTAAATAAACGGGGCCACGGAAAGAACGGATAGCTCGGGCACATATCAGAGGGTGTCTGTTCTTGGCTGTCGATTCGTAAATGCTTTTTGCTTACTTGCGTATATCTCCTTTGCATTGGCTCACCGACCACAGCACATTCAAATTCGGTTGTCTCCATTCTCCCCCAACCTTCTCAAGAAGATAGGAGTCACGTTTCATTCCCAAAGACCCTTGTTCCGCTTGGCAGTTCGACAGGTCCTTACCATAGCAGTTCCGGCTGCAATGGCTTGAGGATCAACTTGTCCTTGGCATCAACGCCTACCTCCCACATGTTCTGGTAAACACTGACGCAGTTCTTGTACTGGTGAGGCTTTTGGTGAAATCAAGCCGGCCCCTAGTCACAGGTATTGTTTGCGGGTTGACCAAGCCACGGAATTTGAAAATGCGTTCTGCTCCCAGGGGTACACCTTGTCTACTTATTCTCCAAAGCCTTGTAAAGCAATATCCAATGCCACGTTGGTTTGACGGAGAAAGTCGACTGAGGTCTGGAACGTGTACGGCGAGTTGCTAGAGACTTGCTTAAGATACTGTTGGCCATGTGAGAAAGATGAGGTCGAGACTAGGACGGAGAACAGTGCCTTGTGGGAGAAGAGTGATAAAGAGGAAACAAGGTTGTTGTACAGGAAGATATTGGAGGAGAGCACCTCCAATGACATAAGTCCGATGTCAATGCTAATACTGAAATGACACCCTCTTACCAGACTGCTTCAGGGTATTGAAGCGGGAAGCATGAAATGAGGAAGCCAAGTCGTGTAAGGTTGCCGACGAGGGATTGTGAAAGAGGAGGAATTATTCACGCTGCTTAGATGTATATTGGTAGCGGCTACGGCGACGGTATTTGAACTTATTATATTAATTATTTGGGCACGTTAAATTAGAACCCAAGTTCGTTAAATGATCGTAACGGTGCGGGTGTTAAACCGGCACTCACTCCTTAGTCGATATCCTTAAGCCACCAGACCAACTCCAACCGGATACTCAACGCCAATGAAGCGAACAATCCAAAACACTAGACTCCTCTTCATCACGGATTTCGGTTGCATATATCTCTTCTTCCCAAGTGTCACCATTAGGTCTCAACGCAATCGAGAGCCTTGATGCTAAGACGGAGAGGGCTGTCTTCATGTTAGTAAAAAATGAACTGATGAAGTTGTCTGTCGAGACGTACCAATTTCTGAGATCGAGGAACTTCAAGCTGGTGTCGAACTGCTTTGAGGCACAGCCGCTGAGGCCACTGATTTTGGCGAGGCATTCGGGGTCGAGCAGTGAGGTAAGGGGGAGGCCTAGAAGTCCACCCTGACGCTCAACAAGGCTCGTCTTGGGGATGGTGGCGGCGAGGGCCATGATGGGGAGAGTGAGGATGATTGAGGCCTTCATTGTGACGGTGATTGGTGACTACTGGCTGTCGGTTGTTGGAGATTAGATGTTGGAGATGTGAGAAATGTGTTGTTTGATGTTGAGATGAATGTTGAGAAGAGCAGGATACCATGGGGTTTATATAGACGCGAAGATAGACATAAATTCAGACTTGAAATCAAGGTACGGTCTCGACAGATTTTAAAAACTTAATTGTATCTATCAAACATCATCTTTCCCAAGCCCAGATCTCTTCAACCCAGTAGAGACACATCCACGTCACCAAAAAGCGGCTCTTCCTCAACCCGAATTCCTTCATTTCTCAAACACCAAAGTTTACATCTCAGCTTTTCTCAGGCTTTTTTTTTCATCTATTGAATATGCGTTTTGATCAGAAAACGTTGATATGCTTTTCGGTGTTGGTGACTGGAATGTGATCAGACAGATCTCGCCGCTTCAAGATCAGCCACTGTTGAGGAACCTAAAGACGGAAACAGACAAGGTTTATCAGTGGGGATTACTTCGCTTTTTTAGCCAATGATAATGTCTCTGATGGAATCTGGGGGAGGACGAGACTGTGCTCGTCGGGGTCTGTGGTTGTCTGGAGTGCGATATCCGGGAACGTGGGAGCTAGGGATGGAGCGAGACAGGTATTGGGGAGCTGTTTGGCTTTTGTCTTGACTTTTGCTGTCCCTGGGGGGTTATGTGTCAGGTTAGCTTGCATTCTTTTGGAGGTAATTAGGATTGATACGATGATGTTGTGTTTCATCCTGTCAGTCTGCGGGTTAAATGTCCTGCAAGGAGACCGTTCAAGAACAAATCTAGATACGTTCGCCAAAGACCGCCTTTCATTACAAGAAATTGTTCAATGTCTGCAGTGACCAAAGAGCTCTGGTGGCAAGCGGGCGAGATGAGTACTGCATTCTTTGGGACAGCTCTCGAGTAATTAGGATTACACTTTCAAGCCTCTGTTATCACTAACTCAGAATGGGTCTTTGCCCTGGGGTTCTCGCCCGCTTAGAGCTCAAGGCGGTGATTTCAAGATCCTTATCCCGGTTTAACGGGAGCGGGCATCTTGTAGATCTATGATCTGCATATCAACGGCTGAAGAGATAGAGTTTGCCGTGAATGTCTGGAGCACAATTAACGTTGAGCTTCACCGATTGGCTAAGCTTAGCTATACGCATTCTTATGTGTCTGTTTTACGTTGGTGGACAGAGGCGGTGACCTCGGATTGTCGGCATGATGAATGATTGATAATTAGGCCGGACAGGCGTTTTTTTGACCGTTTCCGGCCAGCATATCCTGCGATGTTATTTAGGGACGCCTGTTTCAAGTTTGCTGTCCGTCTAGCAGCTCCCAGACGGAGCCGGTCGTTGCTACTGAAGTGTTACTGTGGAGGATGATGCATGGACAGGCCATTTAAGAGTTTCGATTCATTACATACAACTGACCTATTACATGTTCATTTCCCGTGGCTGTCAGATGACTTACTCATTTGCTCTGCAAGCGCCGATTAATCAAAATGAATTCCTCTACGGTCATCTAGTGCTAGAGCACTTGGGTAAGTGCCATACTGCAAGGCATACGTTAGCTCCAAGCATCTCATTGTCTACACATGTTGCTTACGTTAACTAATCTTAGGCCAGTTGGGGAATTATTCACTTGCTAAAATTATCGATGGTCGATCTGATTTGTTGTGCATTATTTGCGGACTTGATGCTGCTGGTCGCCACTTGAATAGACGGGCCAACGACAAAGGCCATACTCCATCATTTTTATCGTATACCGTGTGTTCTCATCCACAATATGTTTCCCCTAGCTTACGACAGGCTTCTCCTCTTCTAGCGTGAATCATTCAGGTCTCGGCAAGCTCAATCTCCAACCAAGACCCCAGCAAGTCACTGTTGTCGCATACAGTAAGACATGGACCTAAGCCTGGGGTTGTATTATTCCCGAAGTTACATGCTTAGCTCTTCGGTAATAAGCTTAGCTCGAAGTCAAGCTTTCTGGGCAAAGCAAGGGTGAGGATGTGAAGATGATATGCGACAGAAGCAGTGGATGGTAATACAGGTTAGATGGTGAAGGGTTTATGCGGGAATCTCAAATCACGAGATATGCAGATGCACAACATCGGTGATCCTCTAGATTCATCTCATGAGATTACAAAAAGGGGGAGAACTTCAGCAAGGGTCTAAATGATGACCAGCTTCTCTTTTCGGGTCTTTTACACGATAAGCAGAGCTAAAAGGATCATCATGTTGACGAGTCAGTCATTGAGATCACAGAGACATGATGTGCTTGCAAAAGTAATTTATAAATATATAACAATTTAACGTCTGACAGACACCAGTTTGACGTTGTATAAATGTTGGCAGATATGACCCAACACCGGCTTCCCATCCTACAACCACTGTAGTGCGATGCCAACTCCTGACGCTTATATAAATATCCTTTCCCAGTGGCGTAATAATAATGATAATAATAAAAAGACATCCAATCAAATCCAGTCATTCATTCCTGATCGCTTTAAATGGTAAAGCGGAACTTGGGGCTTCGCTCACCAAGCTCCTCAATCTCCTCGGGAGTCTTGCCCTCGAGGATCCAGTCGTGCTTGCCCTCATCACGGAGCTTGTTCTGTCGCTTAAAGTGCCAGACAAGGAGGATGTTGAGGATGAGAGAGAAGAAGAGGAGACCCATGCTGGCGGCGTAACCGGGACGGAAACCACCGTTGACCATCTTGAAGAGGAAGGGAGAGGCAACACCGGAGGAGTTACCGATGGTGAGGTGCATACCGGTAGAGAAAGCACGCTTTCCATAGCGAGGGTTGTTCGTGGGGACCCAGGCGAAGGAGATACCGGCGCAGACAAAGATACCGATGGCGACGAAGCAGCATCCAGCGTACGAGGTGGCGTTGTTGTGCTCAGAGATGAGCATGGCGTAGCCGACCATGGAGGAGATGATACCACCGATGATGAAGTAGCCACGGCGTTGGGTAACATCAGAGAGACGAGCGCAGATGATGTAGACGATGGCACCAACGGCGTAGACGGGGACGGTCATGGCCTGGACCTCAGCGGCGGACCAGGTTCCCATGGCGCGGATGATGGTGGGGAGGAAGACGACAAAGGAGTAGAGCATGGTCAGGAGAGGGAAGAGAGCAAAGCAGTAGGCCCAGGTGGTCCAGTCCTTGACACCGTCAATGACATCAGACTTGACCAGCTCTCGCATGTTGCGGGCCTTTCCGAGCTGAGTCTCGTGGACCTTGCGGAGGTTCTCCTTGTCCTCATCGGTGAGGAACTTGGCCGTCTGAGGGCTGTTGGGAAGGACAAAGGGGATGACGAAGGCGGTGGCGATGGTGGGAGCACCGTTGATGAGGATGATCCATCGCCAGGCGTTCCATCCGTGGGCACCGTCGAGGAAGCTGATACCGTAGGCGACGAGACCACCAGCAACACCGGAGGCGGCGGCAGTGGCGTAGAAGTAGGCGATTCTCAGAGCCAGACTGCGGCGGCCGTAGAACATGGAGAGGTAGAGAACGACACCGGGGAAGAAACCAGCCTCGCAGAGACCGAGGAGGAGACGGCAGATGATGAGACCAGCGAGGTTCTGGACCCAGGCGCTGAAGGTGGCGACGATGCCCCATGCGAGGGTGAGACCGGCGAGGTAGCGAGCGGGTTGGAGACGCTTGATGATGAGGTTGGAGGGGGCTTCGAAGAGCTGATGTTGTTAGATGTGTTTTTCTTTAGAGACGTGGTGGTGAGGAAGGTGACTTACACAGTAGGTGACGAATA
Source organism: Fusarium penzigii (assembly GCA_013623535.1). Taxonomy (NCBI): domain Eukaryota; kingdom Fungi; phylum Ascomycota; class Sordariomycetes; order Hypocreales; family Nectriaceae; genus Fusarium; species Fusarium penzigii. The sequence goes on from JABFFC010000479.1 coordinate 23,214, forward strand.
GAACTGAGACTGCCAGCTGGAACTGGGACTCTGTGAGGTTGAGATCCTCTTCCATGTTGAAGAGACGGGCATTTCCAATGTTGACTAGTCATTGTTAGTTAGTGTTTCAGTCAAACAAGAGACTTCGAGACAAAACATACCTCGATCCATCATGTTCATGAGATATACCCACATCACCATGGGGATGATACGGTAGTCGAGCTTTCGGAGAATAGCTCTCTCGGTCTTGATGTCGACATACTCCTCGTTGGCATCCTCAAGACGCTCCTCCTTTCCGGAAGACGAGTCAAAATCCTTGGGCTTCTCAACCTCGTCCGTGACGAGCGCGCCCTGGTTATGATTGGAGATGTTGTCGTTGACCGTCATTGTGACTTTGATCCCTTCTGATATAAGGGGGAGGACGGAGTAGAGTTGTGTGTAAAAGACAAGGAGGAAAGACACAAAAGTATGGAAGAGAGAAAGGGGGAAGAGGGAGGTGTGTTTTGGATGAGATGATGGGATAAGAGGAGGATCGACATGAAAAGAAACGAGAGGGAACGGAGGGTTTTATTCTTGAAGCCAAGACATTTTTCTTTCTTTCCTGTCTTCCACTTTTTTTTTTCTGCAAGATAAAAAAAGAGCCAAGAAAATACAAGACAGAAAATCTCGAGACAGCTTCTTCTGGGGGTGGGGACATTTCTTTTCGTGGAGGAGCATTCAAG
>JABFFC010000480.1:0-11219 GCA_013623535.1 Fusarium penzigii
GGTGCATGTAGCCCCCAAACTTGTTGCCGAGCTCTCTCTCTAGGTACCTAGGTAGGTACCTACTAGGGCTACCCAGGCTCTGGGTACAGGTAGGACAGGACACTAGATCCGCGAACGCGGAAAAGAGAAATGTGACAATAGGATCAATTTTCGCGGTTTACTGGCATGTCTGATCTCTCTTATAGATAGATATATCCTAAGAAAGCCTGCACGGGCAAGATGAAACAGGAAGGGCCATGCTTTGTTCAGCATAAGACCACTGGCAGGCACTCTCATTCATGTCAACCTCTGCAATCACTACTACCTAAGGTACGTTAGGTCATACGGCCAAGACAACGCGCCTTCCCATCCAACGGTTTCAGTACCCGCCCACGTCCTTCAAGTCCTTCAGGTCAGGTCCTTCACGGCCTTCAAGCTACCTACTAAGTTAGGTAGTACCTACCTGATCTAAGGTACATGCTAAGTATATGTACACGACCATTTGTCTTCTACACCACATTCGTAGAGAGGCGTCCCTTAATGTTCTGTTCTGCCCTACAAGGTGTTACACAGGAAGGCAGGACCCGAAACAACCTTCCGATAGGGAATCTACATGGGTCCATGCATTCAGCCCATATCGTCTTACCTTCCTAATTTTCAGCCCCGCCCCTCCTCATATTCAGTGGTACCTAGGTTCGGTTCACCCTCCTACAGGATCCTTAGGTACTGGCAGTACAATCCAGCCCTACCGCCGTCTTCCTCTCCAAACCCCTCCTTCTCCCCTCCCTGTCCATTATCCATGCTGCTGCTGATTTTGCCCTCTTCTTCCGTGCTTTGCTTACTTTTCCTTTTATTCCCCGCCTCTTACTCTCACAGTTTCTCTCCCTCTTCCTCCTCTTCTTCCTCCTTTCTCCTCTCTCCTCTCTCCTCTCCCTCGCTGTGCCACTTACCATCACTAACCCTTCCTGATACTTTGACCTTACGCTGGCTGTACACCTTGTGTTTGACTTACAACTTAACAACGCTTCTCCACTCAGTTTGTACTAAACATGAGTCGAAGTAGTTACAGCTACGACTCCGAGGATGACATAGACGTCCGTATTCGCCAACGGCAACGCGGCCCAGCACCTTCTGGTCCCGCTAGTGGTGTTCGATATGTTACAAATCCCACTAGGCCAAGACAATACTATGATGCTCCTGGTCCAAGCTACCTTACACCTGCACGGGTGACGACTGTCGCAGCAAGGTCTCGTTCCCAGGGTCGTTCACGCTCCCGTGAGCGTCGTGCAAGCAGCCCACCCGCCCCCCAGCCTATCATTATCAACAATAGGATCATCAATGAGCATTCTTCAAGCTCTGAGTCTGACTCTGAATCTGATCATCCCCCATCCCGCAGACGGCGATCTTCTCACAGGCGTCGATCTCGCTCTTATTCCCGGTCTCGCTCACGCTCATCTTCCTTCATGACACGTGAGGAATGGGAAGCCGAGCAGGCCCGCAAAGACCTTGACAAAATGCGATTAGCCCATTCTCGCGAAAACCATGAGCGCCGACTTGTGAAAGAAAATCGCGGTGAGTGGGAAGCCGACCAGGCACGCAAGGAGCTGGATAAGATACGTCGCGAGACCGATCGTGAGGAAGAGGAGCGCCGCCTCATCAAGCAATACCGTGAAGAGTCTGAGTTACAGCGCGCCAGGGCCGATGCTCAAGCTGCCAAGGGCAGGGAGCTCCGTGCGGAGGAGGAGGACCGTATCAAGAAGGAATTGGAATTGAAGCGGCTGAGAGAGCGAGACGCCGCGGCCGCTGAAGCCAGCAGACGGGAGAAGGAAGCTCAGGATGCGGTGGACGCATACAAAAGAAAGGAAATGCAACGCATTGCCAACGAGAAAAAGGCCAAGGCCGAGAAGGAGAAGGCCGATGCTGAGGCAATCGAGCGCTACAAGCAGGCAGAAAGGGATCGTGCCGCTAAGGAGAAGGCCGATGCCGAGGCCAAAGAGAAGGAGATTGCCAAGGAGCTCGAGGATCGTCTCAGAAAGTCAGGCCTTGAAGAGGAGGCTATTCAGGCCATCTTGAAGAAGGAAAGGATAAAGAAGGCTCAAGCTGCTCCAATGCCTCAGAGACTCCCCCAGATGAGGCCAATACCTGGGCCTGCTGGTCCCCCTGGCCTAGCTGGTCACGCTGGTCACGCTGGTCACGCTGGTCACGCTGGTCAAGCACCTCGGCCAACTTATACCCGCATGGCCCGCCGATATCTCTCTATTGAGACTTTACGAACTTTCGAGGTTGATTTCGATTATGATGCTGTGAGTACATACCCTTTCGTCCAGCCCTGTACCCTAACAAACAATACTGACATGTCTGTCACAGGATCCTGAATTCGTACTGGTCAAGCGCTGGGTACCTGAATGGGAACAGGACAAGCTGTGGAAGCACACAAAGCAAATCAGAGAAAGGCGTGGCAAAATGCTTACGGTTGAAGAGAAGAGACACACCAGAACAGACGACCCGCAGTTCGAATGGGTGCGCAAGAAGGATGGCAAAAAGCACCGCAGCAGAAGCAGGTCACCTGGACTTCTCATGTACCTAGCAGGCGTGCGTCCTGCCTGATCGAAACAGTCTGAGAGGATACCATAAACATCGACGAATGGAATGTCAGATAAGAGAATAGGTTTGGATTTCTAGCTTTATATGGGTGGCATTAGGCCTTTTATTGTTGGCATACCGTTATACCAGAGAAGAGTGTTGTTACAGATGAAAACGTACAATTAGCCGTGATTCGTTCATTTAGCCCCGTACCGACGGATCAGCTCCTCATAAACAGTCCAAGCAAGCGCCGAACTCAGGGCCTTGCGGGTCATGCGGAGACCTAGCCCATCCCAGAGCGAGCGGAACCCATCTTGCGACACCATCTTGTACGCAGCATTCCAGATATTTCGATACTCCTGCGGTTGTAACTGAATACGCGTCTTGACAGCGTCAAAAGGGTTTGAGATGATAGAGCATGCAGCACCGGCGAACATGGCCGATGTGAAATTGACAGAGCTGGCAAGGGTGGCTCTCATTTTTCCCGGCCCCTTATCAGATGTGGCAGCTGGCGTTGCAAGAGACCCAAGCCGTGTTTTGAGCATCTCGTAGAAGAGCACATACATTCCAGCATAGGGGGCATCTCGGAGTGCCGTCGCGCCAAAGCCAGAAAAGAAGCCACGCCAGCCATTCGTACTCCGAATGTCACTGGCAGCAGCAGCAAGGGACGGATACGAGTAGAGGCTTGACTCAAAGCGCACTTTTATGACTGTCAGAGGCATCAAGACAAATCCCGCAAAGGTTCGAGCAGCAGCGCCAGATATCAGATTTGCCGAGTTGGTCAGCGATGGCAATACCGATGATCCGCCCTGTGTCTGGAGTTGGTGACCTAGGATGCCTGTTCGCTGTGCATATTGCCGGAAGGAGTTGAGCGAAGTAAAGTAGATAGCTGAGCCGAAGCCTGTCCGAAGAGCAGACGGGACTGTACCTCTCCAAAGGGCTTGGACGAGACTTGACGATTGCCGAAGATCACGCAAGGTAGCAATCAGTGACGAGCTTCCAGATTGCTGGACTCGTGTTTTGAGCAGGTCTAGAGGCTGAAGGATGACTGCAGAAGACACACCGGAGCCTAGGCCAGAGACAAAATGTCGCGCTGTACTTTTCTGTCAGACTTCGGGGACGATGAGGCCGACGAGGCCGATAAGACTCGGATGACGTGGAGTTGCCAAAAATGCCTCGGACAGCGTACCTGAGTTTGCTTGACGAGCAGGCCGTTGCTCAATTATTGGAGAGGGTGTGGCAGCCTCATTGTGCTGTGCCGGCGGACTCGCAATCATGATGCCCAGGACAGGTGGTAAGCGTACAACCACATGCCAGAGAGATCAGGTGAGTGACGTGAGTGGATGAGATACAGGTTGGGACGGGAGCGGTAAGACCCCGTTCCTCGGTTGAAACCCCGCTTTAGTGCATCAAGCTCGCATACCTACACATTGCATAACGGCCCGCATTAGTTGTAGACGGGCACCCAATTTAATTGAAGGTGCGCCTACTCTCAGGCATGAACAGTAGCACTGGCACCGCTGGTCTGGCCAACCCGATAATCGCCTATAACAGATTCAAGACGTCCAGCCAAAAGTCGGTGCCGCTTGACCAACTCGACCCATTCACTTATGCCGCTCGCAGCCAAGAGCATCCCAAAGTCCGCGCCCAATCTCCCAAGGCTGCCTGCACAATAGAGGACCTGTGTCAGGATGCTCTCCTTGGAGGTCTGGTCTTTGACTGTAGGTAGGTAGATGCGCAGTGTCTCTAGGAGCATCTCAACCAAATGCAAGGGGAAACTAGCCATGGGCGACGGCAAGGCACTCAGAGGGTCCAGATTGTCGTCTTGGGGCAGTGCGAAACTAGTGCTAATGCTCTTGAATACGGATATGATATTGAAGCTGTGTTCACGGAAGATTTCGATGAAGCGTTTGAGGTAACGCTCCGTTTGTTGTCCACTAGACCAGGCGCTTGTTGACTTGTCTTGGCTCAGACGTTCCTCGTCAGCAAGATCCCGCAGAGGTTCGAGTGCTTCTATGGTTTTCAGAAGGGTGGCCAAGCGACAGACCAGGAAGACGGCAGGAAGGGCATTCTCTGGAGGGGCATCCGAGACTAAGTCCGGGACGACACGCTTCAGCCATCCCATTGTTCGAACAGCCGCTGCCAACTTTAGATTGGGAGCCTTGAGCGAACCGACCAGATCCGCAGCCATCTGGCGGATGGCGGCATCTGCCTCGGCAAGAACAGATGAGACTAATGGAGAGTCAGGGTAAAGTGAGGCCAGGCGGCGTACGTGTGCGTAGAGCTCGAGGGTGGACGAGTGGTTGACAGGGGCTGTCGATACAGTTGATGTTAATAACAGGGGCATTTCCATGACATCCACCAGGCGATCGGAGTTTCGGAGAAGCAGCAAAGCCTGCTTCCTACGCGCAAGAAGCTCGTTGTCGCTGGCCTTGCCAAAAGCAGACGAGAAATGTTCAGCATGTGCATCCAACTTCGGAACAGCCTGGCTCAAGTCGGTGGCTTTTTGAGCTAGTACAGGCAGCGACTGACGCAAAGATGCGTGGCTGGCGGCCGACTCAACAATCGGCTTGTACGATCTCTTAGACAGGGACTGAATGGCTAGCAAAAGTGAGTGTGATTGCTGAGAGAGCAGTTGGGGTTCCGAATGCTGCAGAGTTTCTGACTGCTGCTCTGCGAGATGAGCCAGATACGCCAGGGCGTCAGCATCTGTCTCAAGATGAGGTGCCAGCAAGTCACGCAATGCCTCCGCCATCGTGTAAGGGGAAATATTCGAGTTTAAGTTTTGATGCCGATATGAAATGTGTTTCCGGTCCAGGCTCAGAAGTGGCGCGTGAGCAAGCCAGGCGATGATGATCACGGGGTAAGGGATGTTGATGTGCTGGTGTCAAGTAGGCGTTTGGGTGTAAACCCGTGAATGTATATGCTCGAATCCGAGGAGAAGAGAACTCGCGCAGTAGAACTCGGCAAATGCCTGTGATGTTTACTGTGTAGTGATGTATGCTACCAAAGTATACCTACGTAGCGGATGCTGTAAGTTGGGAAATGAATGAGTGATGACTGATCAGTGAGCGAGATGAGGTGGCAGTTTGATAGCTTGTCCAAAGATGAACTTTTGGTGGGGGTTTGTCGCAGCAGGTTGCTCCTGAAAAGATTCAACCAAGCAGGTTCGCCGGGGACTGATTACATAACGAGCACCTTCCTGCTACCTACCTAGGTACCTAATTCGAAAGAGGGGGGCCTGTAGGGCAGTGGGTTTGAAGCCAATCTCCAGCAGCAGCTTCCATTCGGCAGAGCTGCCCGGTACCTAGGTATCTTACCTTAGTACCTGTACTTGAGCGCGACGACAGTCCTCGGTTACCTACCTACTAGAATGTACCAGGCAGGTATATTAGTTTCCCACGAATCGAGCAGCCTTGCCATTACCGGCAACGCTCATGGTGCTAATGTGGGCACACGTTCTCCAAAATAGACTCCTCCTAACTCAACCACAGGGCCTTCATGACCTCACATGGGGAGCTAAGCCCGTGCAGTTCCCACGTGAGCTTCCCCAACAGACATGACCTTGGACCCTGCAACCTGCCTGACTTGTCGATAGTCTCGAGTATATCATAACCACACACTGTACCTACCTACATTAACTCTTCCAGCTCTGGTTCTCAGAGAGTTGCCTGTTAATTTTTCCACTTTTGGGGCATATTCAATCTGCCTCGGCATTTCCCCATTGCTCTCTTTCTCACTCCTTTGTCTACTCTCACTCTTTTCTTTCATCTTTCATCTCTTCACTCACAACTCTACTTACTGGTTCCATTATTAAATCACCCGTGTCTTGTCTCGAATCGAACCCCAACGTGTGCGCCGCTCTCCCGAATCTTCAATATGAAGGATCCCTTCTTTATCCCGCCAGTACCATGGCTCTCGCAGAAGGTTCAGCCTTGGGCCGACTTTTTCGATTTGCCTACACTGCCCCTCCATATTCACGAAGTTCTCGCCGCCGCCGCTTTGTACTCGGTCATCTTCTGGCCCATCTCCCCACTGGTCTCAAACTTGCTCGCCTCCGATCATTACTCGAAGCTATCTCGTAAACGTCGACTGAACTGGGACGCCCATGTTGTTTCTATGGTGCAATGCTGCCTCATAAACACACTCGCTATCTGGGTTATGTTCGCAGACAAGGAACTGCAGGAGATGGATTGGGAGGAGCGTGTTTGGGGTTATACAGGAGCCGCTGGTTTGATTCAAGCTCTTGCTGCCGGTTACTTCCTTTGGGATTTGATTGTTACCTCTCTCAATTTTGACGTGTTTGGTATCGGAACCCTTGCGCATGCGATTTCGGCTCTGCTCGTGTATTCTTTAGGATTCGTACGTACCGCCTGATACCGCCACGAACTCCTCATACAGGATAACTAACAAATACCAGCGTCCCTTTGTCAATTACTACGCCTGCGTCTTCATTCTCTGGGAGCTTTCGACGCCTTTCCTCAATGTTCACTGGTTCATGGATAAGGTTGGCAAGACGGGTACTAAGGCTCAACTATACAATGGCATCCTGCTGCTATTTACCTTCTTTTCGGCCCGTTTGATTTACGGCACCTACTCGTCATTCTGTGTCTTCCAAGACATTTGGGCAGGCATCAACGCCCACCCCAGTGTCAGCAAGCTGGCTACTAAACCTACCATGGCCTTTACCACCCAAGACACCACGGTGCCATTGTGGCTAGGTGCTCTCTACCTCTCGGCCAACCTGACTCTGAACGGTCTCAACTTTTACTGGTTCTTCATGATGGTTCGCGCCGTCAGGAAGCGTTTTGAGCCTGCCCCCAGCGCCCCCACCAAGACGATCGAGGAGCCCATCACGGAGGCCCAGATTGATATCGCTCCTGTTGCGTCGGGGCTGGCTAAATCATCTACTAGCCGTCGCCGTAAAGCTTGAAATGTTTTAAATTCAAGGCCATACAATGTTTCCTCTTCAACATTTTTATTCCATTAGATGATGGATCGTTTACCTTGATTTAAGTGCCTACAAAGTTTCGTTATTGCTTAGCCAGACTTCCCAAATTTGCACTTACAAGAGACCTCGATTCACGACCGACGCAAGGACCCCTTGCGATGCCGACATCAACACAGAGTGACATAACCCTACAGGAGCTGGCAAATGATCATGCCTGCGCCCATGCGGCTCTGTTGCGACGTGACATTACATTGCTAACCAGTGGGCGGTGAGCCAAGACGAGCAAGGAATTTTCAGTAGGAGATTCTATACTAGATTACGGAAGCGCACGAGCACGTCTGATTTGGAAAGCCAGTTTGATACATGTACTTTAGACGAAGTGTTTATGATAGTAAAGATAAATAACAACTGAACGATATTGAAAAAAGGCCGACTCAAGTCACCCTTGATGTAGTATTATTATCTCCCCAATCTTACAAGACTCGCAGTATAGGCAAACAAGAGCGTAAGATCAACCATACATGCTGTCTCTAAACCCACTCCAAACATGAACACTATCATACCACCGACAATAACGAGAGAAAAAAGAAGGGAAAAAACAGGCTTTTCAAGACATGACTGGCCGCCAAGTCGACTATTAAAAGCCAAAAGGATTTTGCGGTGCTTGAAGTCTTGTTAGCAGAGAATTTAAATATGTCAAAGGGCGCTCATGGTGACTTACTCGCTTGGGCCAGGTTGGCTCTGCGTCCTGTAGCCTGTGGAGTGAGCTTCTTTGCTTCACTTGAAACGCCGAAGCGAACGGGTGGTGGTGGTCCAGTCTGCTGGGGAATTAAAGGTTGGGCAGGCATGCCGTTGTTGACACCCATACCTGTGGGCTGAGGCTGCAGTCCTGGCATGCCAGTTCGTTGAGGTTCAAGAGGCTGAGGGAGGAAGCTGTTGATCCCGCCAGCCGGAGCGCCGTACATGGACTGGGTCGTAGGGAACTGGGATTGGAAGCCAGTGGGCTGAGGCTGAACACCTGTCATCTGAGGTTGCATGGAAGGGAACTGGTTCTGGCCTTGCATTCCTGTCATCATGGGTTGCATGAACTGTCCGCCGCCAGTTTGGAAGGGCATCATGCCGGGATTTTGTGTTCCAGGGAATCCTGTCATGTTGGGTTGCATAGGTTGCATCTGAGGCATTGCCTGCATGGGTTGTATCTGCTGTATTTGTTGGGGCTGCTGTTGTTGCATCTGGGCAGTGTACTGTTGTTGGAGGCGGGCCTGTGATATCTCACTCAAGCTCTGGCCTGGTGGTGCAACCTGACCCTGTAGAGCTCCCGTCATCTGGGGCATGAGGCCTGGGGGTGAGAACGCGCTAGGCTGAGCAGATTGAGGAGCTGACAAGGGACGCTGGGGGGGAGGAGGCACGAGAGAGGCTTGACCCGACAATTGCGGAGGAGCTGGTCGTTGACGCATAACTCCCTGCGGCGAAGGTTGGCTTTGTTGTGATTGCGCAACACCCGAGAAGAACGAGGGAGTGGCACCGGTGAGTTGCGGTGCTTGGATCGGAGCCGCTACGGGCTGTTGAGGTGTAGGTTCAGTTCTAGGGACGGACGGGGTAGGCTCGGTCTTGCTGGGTTCCAGAGGAGCTGTCAATAGCGAGAGTTCCTTCATAGAGCCTGTCAAGCTCTGAGTCTGTTGTGGAGGGGGTGATGCTGGTGAAGGCTGGGCGGGAGACTTGGGCTTTTGCTCAGGAGGAGGCTGCTGCTTGTTGGGTTTGACATCCCAGGCGTCGTCGTCAAAACCGCTCGCTGGTGCTTGACGAGTGTCTGGACTTCTGGCTGGGGGACTGGCGGAAGAGGACGACTTGGCAGCAGTATCGGCAGACTTGGAAGCATCGCTCGTTGAAAAGGCGCTGGCGTCAACAACGTTACTGGTCTGGACAGCCGGAGCTGGGCGGCCTTTTCGGGTATTGTTTCGTAAGGCACCGCCAGGTCCAGAGAAGAGACCGCCAGATGCGCCATCCCCGTCTGCGTCGTCGAAGCTGACATTCCTTTTACCACCACGGCGGTTATACTTGGCGTCCAGCGTACGCATCACCTTGATAATGTCACCTTCGCGGAGACCCAATGCGCGGAGAGTCGAGGCATCAACATCAGGGAGCACGCTCTCATCCATCGAATCTTTCGCAAAGGCCTGCGCGTAACGCTCACATAGACCCACGGCAACATCACAGTTTAGGAAGAACTGGAACCAGTCATAGTCTGGCTTGTCCGTCTTCTCAATGGTCGCTCCGGAGGGACCCGGTTCTGCCGTCTTCTTCTCAGCACTTCGGGCACGCTTCACGTCCGCTAGTGGCCGTTCGTCATCTAAAGATATGCCAGTCAAATTCTCAACGTATTCCAGGTCATCCCGGGACATTTTTGTGATAGGAACGGCAATTTTGACACCATTCATCTTGTGCAAATGAATCTTGCCATCCTTGAGTCCGAGGAACTGAGCTTCGACACTAAAGGACCGAGATCGATCGGACCAAGTCCGCACCTTGGATGAATCGGGCTCTGGTGTGTCTTGTCAGTGAAGGGTTCTCCTCCCCGCCCCTCGAACGAGAGAGTGGACTTACTAGGCTTTGATCGGCCCTGCTGGCTGCCATCTCGACCATTCTCTCGGCTGCTCCGCTGCTGTTCCGAGTTACTATTATTCTCTCGCGCCATGAGGCTACTGCCTCGTTCGGGTAGAATCATTCCAGGCCCTACCTGTTGTGGTTCCTTGCTTGCCTTCATAGCCTCCTTTGTCAACCTGATCTCTTCCAAACGATTCTGTTCGACGATGGACTTGGTCGAGGAAAAACTTGGGGAGGGTATCGGGGGCGTGATCGAACCGACAACCTCGATATAGCTGCTGGGAACAACACCTTCTTTCCCATTCTTGAGTCGACGGACTTGCCACCACTCCTCACTCTTCCTGTCGTCGAGGACAAGGACCTCATCGCCCACGGCAACAGTAACCTCGTCATCTCCCTGGGCCACAAAGTCGTAGAGGATTTGACCCTTCTTTTGCCCACCTCTAGAGCCAGCCATAATCACCTCGCGGAGACCCTCGGCACGCACGGCGCCGGCCAACTCACCTAGGGCATTCACAATCTCTTCAGCAGTGTCCTTGGCTCCTGCATGGAAGTCGACACTCTTGCTCGGCCGCACGAGCTCCATAAAGACGTGCTTTCCTTCACGCGAATAGTGCGTCATTCGGTCCGCAGTCCACTCTTGCGAAGGGCCGTCCGAGGCTCGTTCGGGGGCGATAAGAATGTTGCCAGTCAGCAGGTTAATCCCCAAGGTGGTAGGCATCTTTTTCTTCTTTCCCATCACTGAGATCATCTCATTGATGTTATACATGTGGAAGCCGCCAGGGACCCGCTCGTTGTCTCGGTGGCTCGACGGCTCATGTGCGTATGACGGTTCATCGTAAGTAGGCGAGGTAGGGATCGAGGATCGAGGCCGGGTGGGCAGCGTTGGCGATCGAATTGGCTCATCGTCGTAGTCCTGCGGTTCGGCGAAGGACACGGAAGCGCGGGCAGGTTGAGGTGGTGGTAGTGCTGCTGACTTTTGAGACATGACTCCAGCAAGCGCAGCCGCTGGGCCTGCATTTGACGACGCTGGCTCGGCCGCGGGTTCCTGTGATCTCGTATCGTAGTCATACTCAGGCTCGGGTTCGGCAGCAGGCTGGGG
>JABFFC010000481.1:0-27421 GCA_013623535.1 Fusarium penzigii
GGGGTGGTGGGTGGGGGGGGGGGGGGGGGGTGGGGGGGAGGGGGGGACAAGTCAAGATTGTTGATGGCTGAGCAGGGTGGAGTTTGTTACAGTCGAGGTGGAACGTGGAGAGTGGGATAGTGGAGGATAGAGCATAATACAGCGTCTGTGGTTTGTGGTCTAACTTCAGCACTTGGAGTGCAAAATTGAAGACTAGAGGTACCTTACTGCTGATTAGGTGGTGTGAGTTAGTGTATGAATTGTTAGTGCATGAATGGTGCTGTCGAAACAAAGCATAATGAATTCGTGTTTGTTTGTTTATTTGGTTTCGTCTCGTCTGATCTGATCTGTGTATTTGTTTATCAACAAGCGCGTCGTCTTACAGCATCTCGACCTGCATCTCTAGCTGCATCAACTTACGAAGCATCCTGCTAAACCAGCGCTGCAACCTGAGCCTATCACCACCTATCGCCCTCCAACAACCACACTTCCAGTCCTTCTCAGACCTAGGTAGTAGACTTGTCATCCGGTCCATGATCTCATCAGCGCCTATTTTAGGCCTGTTCCTCACGAGGCCTTGTGTTTTAATCTAGCAGGGGTGGTTAGTGGATGGATGATTGAATTTACCCTGGTTAACCAATGATGCGACGAGGAAGAAATGTCAATAACGAACTGCCGTGTTGTGTTGTTTTGTTGTGGTGTTGAAGTGTCCAATGTGATGTGATTCTTCTGTTTGTTTACGTTTCTTTTGCATTCAATTCCTCAACCCAGCGGCAAGACAATTGCTTCAGTGTCAAACTGGGACATCTTCAGACGAACCCATCTCGGACCGTACAACCCAGGGCATGGGTGATGGTGCCCTTACCCACGTACATTATTACGGTACTAGGAAGAAGAATCCACTGATGCCACTTCAGCATCCCTGTATCGTGAAGTCAACCTTGGCAAATTATGATTTTTGCATTGCTCATTGCTCTGCAGTAGAATGTGGTTTCCAGTGCACAAATATGTCATCAAAGCATGCCACACAGTTGTTGCGCTTGTAATGGCCTCGAATACTCTTGTTAATACAGAGTGAGTACTAATAATTCGTTATTACTTGGTTTTCGGGCTTTCCTTCTTTTCACCGTTAAAAAAGTAAACTTATAGTTTCAGCTAAAAACACGTTTTCTTCTCCAGCCGCATGAACTTTGGCTGTCCATCTAATTTCTCCTCCATGGCTTGTCGCCCACGCCCAAGGGTCCCGGACCCATTGACATGGGTATCCGTGTCGGTCGACCAATTACGTACGACTTCAGCACAGATCAGTGAACCCGGACTTGGCCGTGGAGAAGCCATTTCAATTTGCTTTCTCTGTGGATCTTGGTCTTTCTATCGTTTCGGTATTTTGTTCGGTTCGTCTGGACTGAAATTCTTGTGTGGTGGAAGGGCCACTTAGTTGATGGAAATTCCAAGTAATTCTGCATTGCAGGTGGAAATCACCATTGGCGGATCTTGGTAGCACTACTAGACTGTAATCTCACTTGAGATACTATACAGGACCAGCAATGTCTCAATTACTGGTCCGGGGTAAGTAAGGCAGTGCCATGTCTTTCACCGACACATCACATGCCCATTCTCACATCGTAATATCGCTTGAACCAAACTTGCAGAGGACCCGTCCATGCTCCCTCGGGCCTGAGGGCAATTAGCGTGGTGATGCTCGCTAGATCACCTCAGATCGTAATGGTCTTTATTTGCAGATCGGTGAGTTTGAGGTCTATATTTAGTCGTTCGTCATTCGTCATTCGTAATTGTTACTGTAATTCTGCTGTGAAGTGGATGGGATCTCTCTTAACATAGACTGTTTGTGACCGATGGGTGAAGGCATTTCGATAGTGTTAGCCACGCATCAGGGAGAAAAGAGAGCATGGACACATAAACCCTCGACAGCTTGACCCAGAATAGAAAACCATGTACCAGTAAATCCCATACAGAGCACAGCTATCACGTCCCTTCCAAGAATGCAACAATCCATGCAGTAAGTACTCTCAATCAAAAGTCGAAATCAAAGGTATAGGGTAGCCTAGCTCAATCGCGAATCTCGCGTTGTTGACCGCGAAAATGTCACCAAGCCACGTGACATACATTCAATGCTTCTGAAGATGGATTTCCAATCACATCGAACAGTATCAATCAGACGCATCCCTCCGCAACTCAAACATAAACTCTCCCAAACTTCACAAAAATGGCAGATACGAGCACAGAACCACAAGCGCCAGTCGCCGTATTCAAGAAAAGAGGCGCAAAAGGCAAAGCCAATATCAGAAAACGACCCGCGACGCCACCACCCGCCGACAGTGACGACAGCGATTTCTCATCATCAGAAGATGAGTCTGGTCAGCGCGTGAAGCGACGCAAGAAGACAGCGACTGTCACGGCCTCGTCAAAAGACAACGTAGCCGCCAAAAAAGACCTCAATGCTACAGTCTTCTCAGCTGATCGTAGCGTTCCCATCACAAGTGTCAATGATGCTACCAAGCAGAGCAACTGGTACGATGAAGATTCACAAGATGCGCTCTCAGCAAAGAACCTGCTTGGTTCAACAAGGACGGTCGCGAAGGATTCGCAACCGGATGGAACATACAAGGGACTTGCAAACCAGACCTCCTTCATTCAGAAGAACCCCGACGCTCCCAACAGGACAGTAGGACCAGTCAAGGCCTCCACCAATGTCCGAACAATAACGATAACCGATTATGCGCCAGATGTATGCAAAGACTACAAGCAAACAGGATGGTGTGGATTTGGAGACAACTGCATATTCTTGCACGATCGTGGCGACTACAAACAAGGATGGCAGCTCGACAAAGACTGGGAGAATGTCAGCAAGGGAAAGAAAAACATGGGCGGCACAGTCGTAGCGAGCGCCAACCGCGATTCAAAAGTCGAAGAAGAAGACGAAGATGACGCGATGCTGGAAAAGATCCCGTTCGCGTGTATCATCTGCAAGGGACCCTACAGAGAACCCATTGTAACGCGGTGCGGACACTATTTCTGCGAACCGTGTGCTTTGAAGAGATACAGAAAAGATCCAACGTGTGCTGCGTGCGGCGCAGGGACGAATGGCGTCTTTAATTCAGCAAAGAGGTTGAAGAAGTTGTTGGAGAAGAAGCGCGAAAGGGAAGAGAGGAAAAAGAAGCAGGAGGCTGGAGAGGAACCCAACGGAGATTAGTAGATTATTTGACGGCCAAAAAACATGTAATAAAATCCGGCCTCTGGCCGTTGACTAACCTGAAAGCCAATGATAAGGAAGTGAACTGATCATCGACAGCTGTGTATAATACCAACCTGCTAATATAAGACAGACAAAGACAGTAACCTCAAGAGCTTGAGATTTCTAGGCTACGGGGTTGGATGTGTTATAGGTTATGATCTTCCTGTTGACGATTCTTAACTCGTCATGATGATAATTTGCCGAGGTGGTACGCTATGGTCATTCAAGTAATTTCAATGCCTTGGATGCTGTCAGTCGCTCTGAAGGCAAAAACCGCATTAAGCCCCGAACGATGTTAAGGAGGGGCATCAACTCCTGATCATGAATCATTTCATGAAATCTCTTCTCCAGCTTGCACATTTCACCCAAGCTGCCGATACTGGACAGAGAACGCGGCGAATTGTTTCGCATGACCTCCCATTCTTCTCGCCACTGCTGTGGTATATCTTCCACAAACCCTATCATCTGAGCAATGAGAACGTCGATATCGCCCAGATACTGAAACGGCCGAGCGGCAAAGAGGAGTGTGTATATCTACAGGACGGTGAGCGGAGACGTCGAGATGGTAAAAATCAAGCTTACCGTGCAACCAGCATGCCAGAGATCAACCCTGTGGTCAAATTGGCCGGAGAAGATGGTTTCTGGGGCTTGCAAACCCCCGGGCTGGGCGAGGCGGTCGGGTTGTTGGCCATGTTTAAATGCTTGTCCCCAGTCAATGATGCGGATGTCTTCTTCGTCCTCATCAACCCACTCAGACCAGCTTGTACTGCCCACTAACTCCTTTGGCATACAACCATCTAATGGGTTGCCGTCGACTCGAAGCATATGGGCCGTTTCAGGATGTCCAATTACTTGGAAAAGTTCATCTTGTGATAGGCGACTGAGCTGCGAAGCTGTAAAAACGATGTTGGCACCGCTCAAGTCTATCTATCGTTAGACCCAGAGACATACAGGATGAGACGTGAGAAATTACTAACCTCCATGGGCGTAACCTGCCTGGTGAAAAGACGAGACTGCCTGCAGCAGCAGCTTTGTTATCTTGAGGATGACATCCGTCTCCAACCTCTCTCCTCCAAAGTTGTAGTCAGCGACAACATTGTCGACTGAGGGACCCAGGAGTTCTGTCACGATGCATTGGTGATGACCATTAGGTCAAATATGGACGAACGAGTCGATAAGATGGGCAGCGTAGTCCGACCCCTTGGTGTTATAGATTGACTCGAGACTCAGGAGCTCAAGAGATGGGATAGTAGCGTCACCTCTCTCTATTTTGAGAGAAACCCATTTCTCTAGTCTCTGCCATGATTAGTATCACGAGAACAAAGTACAGAGTTGCTCTCCTAAGCAGCTAGCTTACATGACATCTCTAGCAAGCCAGACAGTGGAAATCCTCCGCATCCTAATTTATGCACGACATTATATCTCTTTTCGTTGAAAGTGTCGCCCAAACTAACAGGGTGGTAACCGCCCGGGAAACAGGACGAGATTCTTTCCTGTGTGTGCAGAAGATTTGATACGGGTTTGGTGGTGTATTGATCCATGAATCAAATCAATATATGATGGAAATGGGCAATGATTCGCATGTGACTGTCAAGCTGTTCAACCTGACGACTTTGTGGGGACCCTGGTTCCTTGACTGACGAAGCTGGTGCCTGCTGATAAGATAAGACGTGACATATCTCCCCCGCCATGTGATCGCCTCGTCACGCCCAAAAGGTCCCCTCATTGATTGCTAACTTAGTCCCTAACTTCCCCTAATCTTGTTCACCTGCTATTTGGTCAGGCAGACATTGAAAAGAATAAAAGGAAGAAACCGTAGGGTCTTGTTCCTTCACCTTACAGCTCCCTTTGATCTCTTGGTCTCGAATCGCAAACTTGAGTAAACCCCCGCATCTCTCGCATCACCGCTTCTGCTCAACGAAGACCGCATCGACCAAGGCTATTTCTCATCTACGGCCGTCATCGATACGATTAGTCCCGACTTCGAGAAAACCACTGCACCGAGCTCCGTGCTCGAAAAAAAGATACAACCATGAACTACATCTACTCTACCGTCAACACCCTTCGGGATCGCTACACTCCCGTATCGCATACCTCCACCTTCCGCGAGACTGGTCAAATCACACCCGAAGAGTTTGTCGCTGCTGGAGACTACCTTGTCTACAAGTTCCCTACCTGGTCCTGGGGCGACGCCGACTCTCCCGAACGACGTGTTAAGCATCTGCCCCCAGGAAAGCAGTTTCTCGTCACCCGTAACGTGCCCTGTCACCGACGACTGAATGACGACTTTGCCGGAGATGCCGGACATGAGGAGGCACTGGTGAATGATGGTGACGACTTCAAGGGCGGCGCTGGGGATGATGAGGATGGTTGGCTGCGTACGGGTGGACTGGCGAGTAGTCAGCCTCTGAAGGTGAAGGAGGTTAGGACGGTTGATGATTCTGGCAATGTTGGTGACCGTGAGGTTGTTGAGGATGATGAGATTCCCGACATGGAAGATGAAGATGACGACGAAGCCATCATTCGTGATTCTGGCGCGGATTCCAAGAACAGGTAATCCATCTTGATGAATGATCCACTTCACACAAGCAAGCTAATGCCTTGATAGCGGCCGAAGGACGTATACGCTGTACATTATGTACACGACCTACTACAGAACCCCCCGTCTCTATCTCTCTGGCTATCTCGCCAACGGCCAGCCTCTTCCACCTCGAGACATGATGGAGGATATCGTCGGCGACTACAAGGACAAGACTGTTACTCTTGAAGAGTTTCCTTTCTTCGCCAACAACATCCAGATGGCTTCTGTGCATCCCTGCAAGCACGCCTCCGTCATGAAGACGCTCCTAGATCGCGCTGACGCTGCACTACGTCTACGCCGCGAGAAGCTCCGCACTGGTGGTGACCAAGCCAGCGGATCTGGGTCTACACCAGCTGGCATGGAGGGTCTCGTGGATGAGATTGGTAAGCTGGATGTCAAGAGTGCGCAGGAGGCAGCAGACAAGGACGAATGGGAGGAGGTCCAAGAGACGGAGATTGATGATCAAGAAGTCGCCATCCGTGTGGATCAGTACCTCGTCGTCTTCCTGAAGGTAAGGACATATACACCGTCAGTGGTAAATTCATGATGGTTTGCTAACGTCGCATTAGTTTATGGCTAGCGTAACGCCTGGCATTGAGCATGACTTTACAATGGGAGTCTAAGGGATGGAACTTGAAGGGGGAAAAGAATTGGCGGGAATACAACGGACAAGGAATGTGAGGCAAGGGATAGGAAATTGATTTCCAGGAGAATAGGCGTATGTGGTGTCTTGCTTTTACATACATGTATGGTATGCTTCAGATTTGTGAGCACACCTCAGAGATGGAATGGGTTCTGGGGGTTTGGGTTGTAAGCCCTGGCAGTCTGACTTTCTTCATCTTTGACGCGATGCAAGCATTCAGTTTGTTTATGATGAATGATATATCACTAGAATTTCAGAGTCTTCTGATTCCCTTGATGGTGGCAGCGTTTGGGTCTGTGAATGAACGATGTATGTGGCTGTGTCAGAATGAAGCTAAGCATTTTAGCTGCAGAATACTGGTATCCTACCCTCTCCCTCTGACCTTTGACATGTCTCCTCAGCCCTGCTGTAAGGCCATGTAAGGCGAAGCCGGAGAGAATGTGATTGGCTGAACCATACGGAGATTAGAAGATGGTCCATTCAATTTATTAGTCCGTGGCCCTGAAGTGTCTTACAAATCGGCACTCCTAGCCCGACTTGGCCAAGATAATTTTTGGAGGGAGAGAACAACTGTTTGCCGTTTGCTTGCCCCAGAAAGGATGATGGATGGCGATGAGAAGGATTGATGGTTGCAGGTGATAATTTGTTAGAGGCGATTTCATGCAAGGGGACAGGGAGATGGGAGATGAGGGAATAGTGTAGCTGTGCCAAGCTCTTCAAAAGCAAGGGTTCCGTAGATCAGGTCCGAGGAAAACTGAATAATGAGAATCAAGTTGAGGCCTTGCAACATGTCACCAGATAGTACACAACGTGGTTTTCACTGCAAGGCAACAATCATGAGAAACTTGTAAGCATCAGCGAATGATTTGATTCTTTAAATAAACATCGTTCTTACGCCCAACGCGACCACAAATTACCGGAATACATTCTCGTATTTCTTTGTCATCATTGATGTAATACGAGAAACCCTTTCGGAGAGAGCGAGAACGGATGAAAAAGACAGGACGGGGGGTGGAACCACTCAACTGTTCCCTCTCAGCCGCAAAATCTCACCCGTCTGGACTTCTCGAAAGAGTAGGTGCGATGGATGTAAGCGAAGACAAAGCAACGATTTGACCCTGTACACCACGCCCCTCCTCCTCAAGTGGCAGGAACAAAACGAGGAGGGAAGAAAAAAGGAAGGGGCATTCCTTTCAATGTAGGGAATTGATGACTTTTGATTACCTAGTCTGTTTGTTATCTGCCTATCTCTCATACATGCAATAGCCTTAGATGAATTAGTAGTAGTAAATTAGTCTACCACACCCTTTCTGTTTCTGCTCACGCCGCCCAAAAGTAATCAAACTCGCGTCATTTCATATGACATTTTTCTCTTCCTCCTTTCTCCCTTCTTTGTTTTTATTCTCATTGTCTTCATTCATGATCTTCATTTCTTTGTAATGGCCTTGACTTGTCCTGTATAACACACACACCTCGAAAGAGACAATCAACCGCAAAAAAGCCACCAGCCATGGTTCCTCGATATTCCAGATCTCTTTTTCTGGGCTTGCCGATTGTGTTCTTCCTTCTTATCGCTACTGGTCTTTACCTTGGAGCCGACCATCTGAAGAGGTTACCAAGCTTGTATCTACCGTTACAAAATGTTCCGACTCCAGTGGCTCCGGTAGAAACGAAACCTACCGAGGAGGATGGCTTTGAGCTCGACGATGACGACTATTCCACACCATCACCAACAGAAACACCCAACCTGTCAATATCACCGGAATCAACACCAACCTCTACATCCATCTTCGTTTCCGCTTCCTCAATAACACCTCCATTATCAAAGACATCCTTGTTATCAACATCCTCGACTTCATCGGTAACCCACTCCACCACCAAAATCCCCATTGCAAACGGTAAATTTATACAGCACTATCTCCTGTTATTTACAAGGTCACTCATATATCAATCCAGGGACCATTCTCTCTTCCTCACGTATTTCTCCATACATCAACGCCATTCTTGATCCTGAAGCAGATGAGCCTCCTCGCCTCGAGTGTCCTGTTCTAAACACGACCCGCTATGATATTCTAAACCAAAACCAAGTACAATCCCGCGATTCAGATTCTCAACACATCGATTACTTCTTTACTCTCAACTTGCGAGACTGCGTCGGCCTCCTCCCGCGACTCATGGGCAGTATCGTCGAGGTTGCTCGCTTCTTAGGAACCCATCGCTGTGCGCTCTCCATCGTTGAGGGCAACTCACCAGATGGAACCGCCGATGTTCTAGTTGCTCTAAAACCTTTTCTTGAGGAAATTGGTTTTCTCTACTACTTCAACTCGTCCGACATCAACCCCTCCAAAGGTGCACGCATTCGCAAGCTAGCTGATCTGCGTAACCTGGCTCTCAAACCCATTCTTGAGAACAAGCATCGTGTGTCCGAAAACACTACCGTTCTGTTCATCAATGACGTGGCCGCTTGTCCCGAAGATATCCTCGAGCTTGTCTTGCAGAAGCGCATTCTTGGTGCTGACATGACCTGCGCCATGGACTGGACATTCCCAGGTGGAGATGACCCAACCTTTTACGATATTTGGATCAGCCGAACCATCAAAGGCGACTCCTTCTTTAAGATCCCGTCTGACGGCAGCTGGGACCTCGCCCAGAATCTCTTCTGGAACGACGAATACTCACGCACTCGCTTCTACTCAAAACTTCCCTTCCAGGTCTTTGCCTGTTGGAACGGTGCCACGGCGTTCACGGCGGCGCCCCTGCTGGAAGGTCTCAAATTTCGTGATCCCAAAAAGGACGAATGCTTCCAAGGCGAACCTCAGATCTTTTGCAAGGAGATGTGGTGGAAAGGGTACCGCAAGATCGCCGTGGTACCATCCGTGAACCTCGAGTACACGGACGAGGAGGCCGCCAGGCTCAAGAGTCTCAAGGGATTCACCTCGGATCTGGTGCGAGATCAATCAGAGGAGGACGCAAAGATTGACTGGGATCCCAACCCTCCCAAAAACGTCAAGTGTATGCCAATGTGGACAAACCAATTTTGGCGCCCGTGGAATGAGACGTTGCATTAATTGGTGAGACAAGTGCTGATTCTCTCGTCTCCCCCCTTTTCTGCTTCTTCCCACCCTTTTGGGCTTTTATAATGTATATTGTTGTATGATATCATCATGTTTCTTTTTGTACTCATTAGCGTTGAATTTAGAACTGAACTGAAATGAAATAAAATGAACTGGATTGTAAATGGGAGACAAGACCAATTCACTGACTTATCCCTCGCACTTGATATGAGTACAGCTTTTGGTGACCGTGACTGCAAAGACTAGCTCGTTTTGTCCTGTGATGACATGTTGTGAATGGGAATACCAGCACCATCATCGTTAGTCAGGTTCACAAGAGGTTAAAACCATTGAGACACAAATATTATCATTGCAGGCAGATGTGCTTGTTGCCATCAACATAGCATCGCCTGATGCTCTCAAAAAAAAAAAAAAAAAACAAACGAGCAATCTTCCCCAACAAGGCTCAAAAACGGGGACAAACATGACTAAACTAAACCACAGTAAACTCCAACCTCATAAAATCCCTGGTCAATCCCAATAACACAATGTCCGGTATCTTTACTGTCCCTGTAAGCCTTGTTCCCGCCTTACAAAACTCCTGTTTTCCAGCACGCGCTTTTAAAAACCCAATAACGCTAACGAGCCTCCAAATGCATCCAGCATAAACTCATCCTTGATCTTGTAGACGTGTCATCATAGCCCATCAGTGTCGTCTGCTCTTGCGCTAATAACAATTATCCTAATCGTTTCGTTTCACCCTGTCAAAGAAATCAAATCATGAGGGTCTAACAACCCGTCTCGCTAACTCTTCCATCGTGTAGGTTGGCCGCATTGTAACATTACAATAGTCAAAGGCAGTACCGTATTTATAACGCCTCATAAGAGACATAAACAATCGTCATAAGCGTCGTATTAGAAATGTCAATAATGCGTTTCAGGTGTGGGAGTGTTCCGTTATGAGAAACCTTTCAGTGAGGCGGTGACGGTTGTGGTTCGTGACCTGCATTCGAGGCTGGTTGAGTGCTTGATGACTCTTGAGCGTTCGATGCCTGTCGTGACCGATATTGCCCATCCAATGGCAAATCGAAGTTGAGTACGGCAGGTTGTCTTAGCGGTAGATCGGGGCTGCTTGAATTCTCGAGGCGACAATCCACCATCTCGGTAGATGGCACTCTGCTGCTGCTCTACATGGCACCAAAAGGCGCGCCAAAGTTGGATGTGGATTTGAACCTGAGCGGCACATCGGCATCAGCCCCTTTGCCTTTTGGCTTTTCCTCGCTGTCAGACTCATCACCATCCTTGTTGGCGTCGTTCGAACCATCACCGCCAACTGAGTCGTGCGCGATTCCAAGCTTGTGCAGCGCTCCGGCGAGAAGGGATGGTCCGGCGGCCGGCTCAAGGTCATCTATGCGGGCTTGCATAACAGCTGGCAACGCATTCTGTCCTTGACTGATAGGCTCCAGCTTCTTATTGACAGCTTCCCAGAAGATCTCGTCCTTTGCTGGCATATTCCTGATCATCAAGGGGCCCTTAAGGGGTTTGTCATCTTCCGCTTCCATTAAGCGATCCATGGAATCTTCTGTCAGCAATGACACCTTAGAGTCTCGTCGATCAGACTGATCTGGTATATCCAAGGTCTCTGGCACGGGAGGTGCAGCTAATTCGAGGGGAACCACCTTTTCAACAATCGGTGTTGCTCCCTCGCCAACAACTGCAATGGCCTCGGCGGGATTAGCGGGATTGACGTTGGGAAAGAGAGATAACGAATGGTTCGGCGTATGTCCAGCATGCATGGTCAGGCGACGTGAATCCGGGACTGAAAGGGCCTGCAGTGTGTATTCTTTGGAAGAACCGCGGGCCTTCGAGGGCTGTACCAGGTTTTCAGAGCCAGATGGTGCGGCTCTAGGAGGCGAAGTTGCTGGTGACGTTGCGCTCTCAGGAGAACCGGTCGCGGTAAAGGTAGGTTTCTGGACAGCGGTAGCCTTAATGGGAATACCCTCCAGCTTGGGATCAATTTCCTGGACATCGATAACCGGCACAGGAGTGGCTGCATCATCCGTGGGAGAAGCTAGGAAATCCTTGGCACCTGAGGTCTGTGGCTGCATTCTGGGATCGAGGGGAACAAATGGTGAAGAATCGGGCTGTGTGGTTGGTGAAACTCGTGAACTGCCAGGGCTGAAAAAGTGAGGCCGACGTGAAGCACCGTCAAGCCCTGGAGGCAGATAAGACGCGTCGTTCAGAGAGAGGCTGGCTGGAATCGGTGGCTTCTGAGTCCTTGAAGCAAGGTGGCCAGCCGGGGCGGAAAAGTACGAGCTCTCCATAGCAGTATCGCTGCTACCGCCTCGCTGGCTTGCCAAGGGGGATACAACTCCAGTGGCCTGGATGCTCTGAGAGGTCACGACCTTGAGAGCCTTATTTTCACCTTCAAGACGATGCACGCGTTCCTTGAGGTCACCGATTTCTTTCAACATGGCCGTCTTCTCAGCCTCCCAGCCATCTCGGACTTCATCCATGATAGCCCGCTCTTCCTGGTAAACTTCTTCGGCGCGTCGCCTGTTGGCTTCGAGATATTTACGCTCGGCTTCCCAGGCGTCACGAATCAGGGTGTTTTGCTGTACAAGACGCTGAACGACGTGCAGTGATGTTGGAGAAGGTGCTACGGCGTCTGCGGAGACGGATCTTGACAATGAAGCACCAACAAGCTGCGCGGGACCGCTCGGTAAAGGAGTGAGAGATGGGTGCGTTAAACGTTGACCGTTGACGGGCGGACCACCGTATGCAGGTACAGTTGCAGGATAAGTGTTGTTGCTCCAACGCTCAGCGGCAACGTCGGGGTGGAGACAAGCGGATGATTGGTGATGAGGAACAGATTGTGTAGCGCGCAGTGAAGCGAGTGAGAGCGGATATGAATTGTCAGAGTGCTGCAGAGGCAGGGTGCTCGCAGGAGGGATTTGGCCGCGTTGCGTCGGGCCGTGGCTATAGGTTTGGCTATAGTTCTGGCATTGGTTGAGATAGTGCTGTGGGTATTGATGACGAAGAGTGCCCGGTCGGGGATATGAGTCTGGTGGTGATGGGATGCTGGAGGCGTTGCGGTAGGGAAGATTGTTGTTGAGGGGTGAAGTCGTGTTGGAGTCAAAAGCGCCCGAGGGCAGGAAAGCCTCCGGCGATAGCCTCGTCGTCATCATGGCAGTTGTAGGGGCTTAACTTGAGCAGCCTTCGGGGAAATCGACCCTGTTTAGAAGAGTTTACGGAAGGCGTAGAAGAATTTGGAAGTGTAGCGGAGCAGGTGGGTTTCGGGGGTTCAAGACGGCATCGATTGGGCGTGGATGATAGGGTCGTTGCTGGTCTGAATTTTTAGTCGGATGCAGTGTGATTAGCGTTGAGTTGCGTTGTGTATCGGGAAACAGTGGACGAGATTTGAGAGGATGTCGGGCTCTTGTCATAAGTTATCTGAGGCGAAAGATGGCGTTTCGTTATCAGGGCGAGAACGAGGGAGAATTAAGGTATTTTTCTTCCTGGAGGGAGATTTGATGAAATGGCAGTGACGACGACAGTCTGATATCAAAGTATGACGCAAATGGATGGGCCCGCCAGCCGCAAGGCACAGGGTCCCTTTTTGTCCCGAGTGGTAAATCTAAGGTTGGTAGGGTTACTTTGGGTGGTGGAAACCAGAAGGTCGGTCAGGAGAGGTGTGAGTAGACGCGATGAGCTGAATGCTTTGGTGTGAGGTTTTGGTATGGAAGATTTCAAGATCCAAGGGGGAACGTATGAGATGTAGCAGGGAAAGCAAAGAAGGAGAAAAGATAGGTTAAGAGATGCAATTACCAAAAAGACGGTGACTGTTTGTTGATTCGTTCCTGCCCATTCATTAACCTAAGGTACCTAAAATCCATACCATGACGGGCCACGACGGGGACCATGTCCAGGCAAGGGCAAGGGAGGTCAGGTCCGCGGTACCTGCCATGCCTTACTCCGATCAGGGAAGGAGAGGGGTGGGGTTTCGAGGGATTGAGGGTGCGCGCGTGCCCAAGAAGAAAAAAAAGAAAAAGAAATGCCGGGTGGAGAGCCGACACAGTCAGTGCCTGAAGATGGGCCACTAGTGAGCGAGGCGCTATGACCTGATTGGTATCCAAGATGGGAATTCAGCAGTTTGGGCCCCTGAGATTAGCACCCCTGTATCATGGAAGTTCGGACAAGTCTCCTGGAGATGCTCCGGGGAACATTTTCCTACAGCGAGTTGACTCAATGGGCTTGTGAGTGGCAGAAGCAAAAGACAATATTACGGGGGGCTGGAATGAACGGAAATAGGCTCCGTAAAATTTAGAATGGAACATGCCCGAGCAGTGTAGACTTGTTCTTGATGTGCTGTAGACTAAATCTCGGTCATGTCTTGCTCATTTCCAAACGTATATTGGTCTGCATTCTCAGGATTGATAAAGATGCCTTTCTCGCTCTCCGACTCCCTGTTGTCTGATGGCCGCGTACTTGCGATATTGTGTTGAGTCAGCTGCGTTCTTATTGCCACCTTATTATGTCTCAGCCTCGATACGCCTGGGTTGGAGCTGAGTTTCCTTCCACGAAAAAGGGGGGTTCAGACAAGTCATGGGAGCGAATAGGAAGTGGTTGAGATGCTGTAATGGTGGTTAAATACAACCAGGAGTAAGTAAGATTGCATACACATCACAAGACGGCATGTGTTCGGAGTAGACTTGTCAGTCAGGCAGGCAGGCAGGCAGACAGGGTCAGGGATTGCCAGAGAGGGCCGAAAACATGGGGTTGTTCATCTGAACATTTGTTCAGACCCTGCAGATTTCCCACAGGTTCGTTTCTTTGGTTGTGCTGGCGATGGTCACCAATGTTGGTTTACATGGTGAAGTAGAGGGTTGAATAGCTGTGATATATGAGATAGACATTTGATCGACATGAGATATATCTGAGCATGTCTGATTGCCCCCATTCTGACTCAACGCAGACAAATATTTCTTTTTCGATATTGGTCTAGATGTCCTCGGCTACACATTCGCACCTCACAACTCACAAACATGCTCGCCTGTGATTATGTTTGCACAGCACTGGTACTGACACACAATGGATAAGACACAACCCACACAGATTGCTTAGCGCGCCTGGGGAGACTTCCGTCTGCAAGGGCAACTTTCCGCCACGGGCCGTCTATTCAATACCACGGGAGGGCTTGTACCAAACTCAGGCGCTTCTATTTTTTGTGAAAAGCCTAATACTGATAGACCGTGCGAGTACTTTTGGTAACAGGAGGTACATACAAAGTTGAAAGGTGTGTACGTTGGCAAAGGAGGAATCCACAAGTGATTTGTTGGCAACGCATTGCAGCCCAGTCCAGGTCAACTGCATAAGAAATAAAAAAAAATAAAAAAAAAAGACCTCGGGCGGTCAAGGTGATCAGTGACGAGATAAAAGCTGACAGAAATGAAAATGAAAATGAAAAGAACAGAAATAGTGTCTAGTCGTTTGCCATGTGGCACATATCACTTGGATGGTGAGGAATGTACTAATCTTGGGACTGGATCAAATAAAACAGTAACTTAGACGTCTCTAATATTGAAGCTGGCTTGGATTTCTTTGTCCGCCTCTCCCCCTTGTCTTCACATGTCAATCCATGACTTGACTTGACTTGACGAAGGGGGGAGAGCTTTATCCGTGGTGGGCTGAGAGCCAGGCGAGATACCCCCAGCTCTCTAATTCGTCTTGATTCTGGTTCTGTTAAGATAACGCTGGGTCTGTTTAATTTAGTGTAGTCTCACTATTTGACTCCATATCAAATGTTTTTGACGAGATTCACAGCGTCATCAGTTGGTCAGTAACATTTAATATGGAGCTTCAATATCCATCTTGTCATATCTACTCTTTAAACCAGGATTGTTATATTAAAGTCCATTCTTTCCGCAATCGCATCGTGATGGCAATTGCAATATCAGACATGGCCATCTCTATTCCCATCAGATTCTCTCTCCCTCCCCTTCCAGACTTACATTATCATCTTCATCACAGTTACACCGTCAGTCACAAAACATAACCAAACACAGATCGTTATGCTACGTACAGTTTCCCCATATTTACGTAGCCCAACTTCTTTCCTGCTTGCTACGCCGTGAATCTCGACCATCTCGCTTGCTAAGCGGTGTAAGAAAGACAGAGTAACCAAAACCAGAATACCTCCGTCTTCGTCCCGTCGGTCTTCGGAGCGGCTTTCCGAGTAGCGGCCCCGCTTAAAGTGATCCGTGTATCTTGATGTGTTGGCGATGCGGGGCCGATATGGAAGATACCAACTTGTCCGGAATTGATTGAGGAAGGTTTGAGATCCAATGGCATGAGAGACAATAGTATTAGTAGTAGATCTTGACTTTAGTGAAACTATGGACGGTCGTCAGGGTAGGCAATCCTCGGGTGAGGCTGTTCTAACGCCCTCCGTATGTGGTGCACGTACGCCAACAAAAACCTCATCATAAATGCCTACCCCCTCGATGACATGGACAACCTACCCAAGAATAAATGCACGAGCTCACAGTTGCCCTTACCGCAATCAATCCACCCAGACAGGTTCCAACCACTTCTACCAGCCCTACCAGCCTCACCATGGCAGACGATGTATCGCCGAGATAGCACTTCTGTCTTCGGCCCGAAGATTAGCTTGTGGTGTAGTAGGCGCGAGAGAAGCTCCGAGCTTGATACAGGGAGCATGGACAAAGGATCATACATGCTATGTGACAGATAAACAAAGAGCCGTCGTTGAGTCCACAGTAGTAGGCAGCTTACAACAGGATGAGATATATTCACAAGAATCAATAACAGAAAAGTACTGGGCAACGGGTATCCAGCACCATGTCATCTACAGGAATCACACTTCACTAAACGAGAACAAATCTTAGTCTTTGCCAGAGTGTATTCTCTAGAGAAATCTTCTTTCTGTTCTGCTATTTACATGTAGAACTTTGGCTCTAGGCAAACAACCACTTCAAACAGACCAAGAACAAAACCGCAATAACAAGAAGAAAAAAAGACCGTATTGAAACTCCAGACCATGCGGGCCTTTTTTCCCTGAAGCCCTCCTTTGAAATAACCCATGGCCATCTTCCCTAAGAAAAAGAATGAAGAAAGAGGAAGAAAACGCCGGTATAGGTGCATGCATGGTTATAAAACGGTGCGGGAATGCAAGAATACTAGTTGTGATCTTTTTACCAAAAGGATAAAAGACGGGATGATTAATGTTATTGGGGAAAAAAGGTTTAGAAAGGAAAAGAAGACATCGACATCTCAATATATCGACATCCCCCCAAAATCAACCCAATGTCGATGATAGTGTTTCGAACAAGGGAAGATAGAGAGAAAACACAGACACTGGACTCATTCATATTCGTAGACTCGTTTAATAACCTGGCTGGCCTGGCATTTTGCCTAATGAGTGGCCGCCGAGGCCCTTGGGAGGTAGGTGGTTGTGACAGAAGATCTTCTTGGTGCCATTCTTAGTACCGTCCTTCTTGGTCGCGTCAATGACCTGCGTCGGGTCTTCGTACGACTCCAGTTGACAGCACTCGACATTCTTCATCCATCGATTGTTGATGACCTCCTCGATGCTGATACGCTTCTTGGGGTTGGGGTTAAGCATCTGCAGGAGAAGACGGCGGAGAGCTGGAGGGGTTACACCAACGTCGAGGGCATAGCACTTGGGGTAGTCGGTATCCGTGATACAGGCATCACACTCGGGATGCTTGCTGTACCACTTGTTCCAACCCTCGACGAGCTTGTCGTAGTGCATGTTTCCCCGCTCGGCTCGTGACCAGATCGCACCGCCAAAAGTAAGATAAATCATGATAATGGCCGAACTCCATACATCCAGTGCTCGAGGATCATACTTTTCCTTCTTCTCAAGGACTTCAGGAGCGATGTAGGGTTCGCTGCCGCAAATACCAGGCGAACAGAGGCGGATCTCGCCCATATTACGACCGCACTGTCCGCCAGCTTCGCGAAGACCCGGGTGGGTGCCAGAAAAGACCTCGGAAACACCGAAGTCGGTAATCTTGAGCTTGCTGTCCTTGGTGATGAGAAGGTTCTCAAGCTTAATGTCTCGGTGAGCGATGCCGTTCTGGTGCAGGTAGTTGACTCCCTGGATCAGCTGCTTGAACAAACACAGACGATCCTTCTTGCGGTCTTCGCCCTTCAAGTGACCGCTCTGGACCAAACTGAAGAGATCGCCCTCGGAGCAGTATTCCATGACGTGGTTCCAGCGTGAGTGATCGGTACAGAGGCGGACTGTCTCAACAATGTTGGGATGGTGAAGACTCTTGGCAATGCTGAATTCTGATTTGATCTTCTTCTCATACTCGTCTTGGCTCTCGCGGTGCGACTTTCCTCGGAATTCCTTGACAGCGTACAGCTCTTCAGGACATCCCTTGCGCATCATCAGGGTGACTTTGGAGGCTGCACCCTTTCCAAGATGCTTGCCGTGACGACCAAGGAACTTGCGCTGATATTCAAATTCGCTCTTGAGATCGGCAACGTCAACGGCAAAGTCATCGGGGAGACTCAGACTCATGCGTCGGGCCTTGGCACCAGTACCGGTATCAGGAGGGAGAGCCCAGGGAAGACGTTCCGGAGGGTATGTAGCCTCTTCAGTCTCATCAGCAGGAGGCAGAGGAGTATTAGGACGGCTACCGTCGTAGCTACTAGCTCGACGGTGCAGGTCGGGACGATGGTTGCTACCACGGCCGACATGCGATCCAACAAAGTTGACTGCACGCCCCCGCAGGGTCAACCCCGTTGATGCACGGTTCTTTTTAAAGTCGCTCGGGTTCGGGACATCCTGCTGACTAGGACGCGGGCGGTGAGACTGCACCATCTCGAGAGGCGAGTCTGGTGTGGGCGGGGAGTCAGAGCGGGTAGTAGCGGACGATCGGTTCATAGAGAAGCGGCGAGAGTTGCTGGCTCGAGCGTTGTTGCCGTTGCCGTTGCCGTTGCCGTTGGTGATGGGAGCAGTAGGGGCAGATGCGACTGAAGGTGGCGCACTATCAAAAATTGCCGAAGAATCCTTAGAAACCTGAGCTTGTGAGTTTGATCGGCGGAAGAAGCTCGACATTGTGCGCTTGAAACTCGAGGTAGAGCCACGGGTGGAACGGCGGGTGAGCGGCGCTCCGCTAGTCGCAGCGTCGATCTCGGAAGCCTTTGGTGTTGTAGACTCGACACCGTAGCTGGAATCTTGACGTGAGGTGGAATAGCGCTCCTTGGTGGGAGAATCTCCTGCAGCCTTTGCGCCTGGAATAGGAATGGGGACAGCGGCAGCGGAAGAGGTGACGGAGCCTGCTCTGTAGGACTGGAGATCTGAGAGGTCTTGACTCTGGAGGGTAAAGTCCTGGGACTGACGACCGCTGACGGGGGTGACTGGTTCAACGACGGATTCACTACCGGACTCGCCGCCTTCTTCAAGCACAACGGTATCAGTCAAATCGGAGGGGAACTGTCGAGGCGATGTAGAGGTGAAGCTGGTTGACGAATTCGTGCGTGAAGGAACAGCAGCGGCAGATTTATCTATAGCCGCGGAAATTTAAACGTCAGCATGCAGGGAATGACTAGTTTTTTGAGGAGAAACAGGCAGGGCAGAATCGCCAAGAGACAAGGGGTGTGCAGGGAAGCACGAGGCAGAAAAGTATAGAAGAGAGAAAAGGAAGAGAGAGAAGTACAATAGAACCAGGGATCAGGTATTAATCTTTGCTCTTCAGGATAGGCAGAGACGGGATGAAACCGAATGCGAACGAGGAAGCAGAGAGGAAGAAGTAAAAGTGAAGGCAAAAGATTGATATCAGGTAAGAAGTGCAGGGAAATGATTGATAATATGACGGAAGTTGCTTAAATCGGGACCCGTTTGCATGTTTGTCATGAACTTGGACTTGAACTTGTCCATCCACATAAAAGCAAAAACAGCAAGGCAGTACAATCGACAGTAACGATACTAACGGGGCTTGATCAAACAGAAAAGAAAAGGTGGAATCCCACGTTATCACGTCACCGGTTCTCACTAGACCCCCCGATCCACGGAGATGCTGGTCGTTTCCGGGAGGATCCAACGGCGAGTGACAGGACGCGAGCGCGAGGAAATGGCACGGGTAAAGAGACGAGGAAGAACACTGGCAGCGAAGGAGGGAAAAAAGGTGGGCAAGGGATCATGGGAGGGGGGCGTCGGAAAAAGGGAATGGAATTTCAAACGAAGGATGATGATGGGTGGAGGGGTTTCGAACAACTTGTTCTAGCCTTGAATTTTGGTTCAAAGGGCCAAAAAGAGGAAAAGAGAGACATGGAGAGGCGACAATGAATGATTAAGGTGAAGAACAAGGGCTCCATACCTGCTGAGTCGAGCAGAGCTGACTGTTGTGGGTGTGGTTGGTGCTGGTGGGGAGCAACCATGATCCTGGAGGCCGAGATAGACGCCATGGTTTTTGAGCGTTCAAGAGGCGATAGTGGATTCGCCAAAGAGTCTGACGGATAAGAAAGAAAATAAAAAGAGAGAAAAAAGAACAAGTGCTGCAAAGGGCCTTGATCTTGTTTGCTTTCTCTAATTCCTTTTTTCTTTCTTTTTTCTTCAGAAAGGGCGTCAAGAAGAAACAGAGCCGAAATCAAGTGTGAGATTGAATTTCAACGATAGAGGGGTCCCCTCTGTAATCTTGTCTCTTCAGCCGGCGTTATGGCGAGGTGGGCTGCGTTAGGGTGGGTCGTGGGGCTGGTACTGCTCCTCGGTGTACTGGAGGTGCCGAGAGTACGAGGATTCCAGGGCAAATGATGGGGGAAGTTGTCGGTCACTTAGAGCGGCAATGAACCACGACGTCAGGACCACACACCATCCAATCCAGAAAGCTGGGTCAAACTAGGATAAGACCGAACCCAACCCAGTCGATTTTTTTCTTCTTCTTCGTCTCCTTCTCTTGCAGCGGCCGTTTCGTCCTCGTGGTTGGCTCGTTTATGGTTATCGCTTTTTGTCCCCTTTCGCTTGGCTTGGTCCGTGGCAGGAAAGCAAAAGCACGAGATGCGGTAGCCCCGATTCAGGGCCAAGGGTCTCGAGGTGTTGCGAGATTTGCGATTTGCGATTTGCGAGGGCAAGGTCCCGGCCTGAGTGTTAGTCTCAGTTCAGTTCAATGCAGTGATTGAGTGCTTGTTTGGGTTCGCTGTAATGTTCGGCCAAATTTGCTGGACCACTGAATTGTCCACGGGGGCATTCAATGGATATCGAAATCCGGATGATGGGTAGACTAATCAAGAGCCAAGATGTTGCCTGACTTTACTTGAATATTTTTCTGTCTTTTTGAATCGAGAAAAATGATTCGATGTCGTGGATAAGGATGGTGCAATAGTGCGTGCAAGGGTTCCTGAATGTAAGATGTCGGCACTCTGTAGATTGATTGAGTCTCGTGCTCGTGTGCTCGTGTAAGCCGGGGATGTTGAAGGTTGTT
The DNA here is from genome assembly GCA_013623535.1 of Fusarium penzigii. Classification (NCBI taxonomy): domain Eukaryota; kingdom Fungi; phylum Ascomycota; class Sordariomycetes; order Hypocreales; family Nectriaceae; genus Fusarium; species Fusarium penzigii. Next base: position 20,987 of record JABFFC010000481.1, read on the forward strand.
GAAGGGTATTGTCAAGATCCAATATCCTTTATTCTCTTGAGTGATGAGAATAAAAACTGCCGTGACTTGTCACAACTCGTTCCCTGTCCTTGTCGATCCGCAATGAAGGATTCCCAACAATTAGTTGTGGTTATAGAGCTGGCGACAGATCCAAAGGGGGACGAGCTCGTCTCGGAGGAGGGCGGCGGGGATGAGGCGGCGGCATTCAATTAAGAACTTTGGTGGTGTTTGAAAGCCAAGGAAGTGAAGCAGGAGAGCTACACAATTGAACGGCGACTTGACATAAAAGTAAAGAGAAAGATAAATAAGAGGAGAGGGAAAGAAAAAGGAAGGGGAAAAAAGAGGATTAATAGAGCGGAAAAGGTCAGGCTTATGAAGATCAGCGAGAGCAGAAAAAGCGCGCAGCTCCTCTCCTCTACTGTACTGTCTGTCCCATGTGTGTTTCCCCCGTTCAACTTAGCTGGGTCTCGTCTTCGTCCACATCAAGTCAAGGTCAAGTTCAGATTTTTGCTGGGGGTGGGCGGCAACGAGCGCTACTGTACCTATGGCGGAAGAGCTCTAGAGGTAGAGAAGTACAGTACAGTAGGTAGTCGGGTGTGTGCCATGCTGTGCTGTGCTGTGCTGGACTGGACGATAAATTGCCCACTCCTAGCCCGTCCGTTTGCCGCTCTTCTCTCTTCGTTGATCCATTTCAGGCAATCTCTTCCTCACTCTCATTCTCACACACACTCCCATCCCCAACCTGTCCCGAATGCCAGAAATCCAGGATCCTCTTTGGCTGATTTTACTTGTCTGCCTTCTCAAGGTGGGTCAAAGAGTTATGAGGCGAGCGTGGGGAACTGGCCTGGGGGTTGGTGGATGGTGGAGGTCAAAGATGAATTTGATGGAGGGGAGGGGGGGCGTGCGCATACAGAGTTCTATTATTTTGATTCCCTTCATGCACTGGCAATGGCACAGAAGGGAAAAGTGGCTGTTGACAAGATTGGCCCAAAAGGCTTGTTATTTGCATTGGGTGGATTGTGCATCAAGTGTGGATTAAACGGATATTGAGATGGAGAGAGAACAGGTTGCTGCTTGTTAATGAGGTTTTGCTGGCATGAGCGCTTGGCAGGTAGACCGTATTTCAAACGAAACCAACTTCTCCGGCGTCAAGATCTGGAGAGATGGAGACAACAAAGAGGTTTCTGTTCATTACTTCATGACATCTTTCTGACTTGTGTTGCGTTGCGTGCAAGAATAAAACAAGAACCCTGGATTTCCGAGGCTAGTGGAGTAGGCAATTCTGCACAGTGCGGTATTTAACCCCCTTACCAAAATGCACCAATGTCGATGCATTTCTAACTTGCCCGTCAAGCAAGCAAATCGTCCTGTAAACATGGATTAACCCGCGCGTTCTGTTATGTGTATCCGAGCCTGAGTGCCGTAGGCGTGGTGGCTGAGAAGAATGCCGTTCTCCAACAAATTCTATGCGTTCAAGAAGTCGAGGATTTGTCTGGACACTTTGGAAATTGGGTTAAGCAAGAAAAAAAAGTTTTGGGGTAGAAGAAGATCTACGCTCTAGTGTCATCTCGACCGACGATGACAGGCTTATTGGCCATGCCTATCTTCAGTACTTATCTCTGACAAAGGATGATGTTTGCCAATCCGAATATCATGATTGCACTTGCCAATTGCAAATAATAATCGCAACTGCTCGTTGTAATTAATCAACTCCCAAGCACGACCACGAACATGGACTTGCCTTTTACCCCTCTATAATGTCCGTGTCATTGGGTGCAGGAAGGTACAGCTGTGGTGAATCGGCCCATGAATTGGACCCTCCTGATTGGCTTCTTTTAGTTTCCTCCCCTTATCCGGGCCGGGGGCTTTTTTTCGAGAACATCCCAGGGTTCTGTCCCTGTTGACCTTCCCCATGGCAACTCATCCCCATGATTTCTTAGTGATAACCATGAACTTTTTTTCTCCTATGCAAAGTAACATTCTAAACACTTCACCATTTGACCTCGTGAAGGACAACAGACAATGCATGACAAGCTGGCAGTAAAAGCGGTCTTTCATTTGTCGACATGATCTACAGGCTTGGTATGTCCCAACTGCTCGGTGCAACTTACAGCCCCTCCCTCTGCGGAATGAGTGGGGGTTAGGCATTCTCATCTCTCGACAGCATCATAAACGCCGACTTTGTTGAGATGATCCAAAAAGATCACCTATTCGATATGGGCTTACAAGGGCAATTACCCGACAAGACCCGTTCCAAGAATTAGTCCAGGTCGATCTTTCTCTGTTCATTTGTCTGCCTAGTCGAGTTGAACTTCACGACATCGACGTCTTGACAAACGTACCTTGCTACTTTTACAACTTATACGCTCTGATTGGCAGCGGTAGATGAGGCTCATTGCCAGCAAATCTTCATTTTCCCTGGCAGGCCAGAAGGGCGTACACTGTAGGCCTTTTCGGGCCCTTGCAAGCCTCATGGTTTATTGTCTCGCCTCCTGGAACTTATATGCAAAGGCGACTATTGATGCTGTAGGTAACCTTCTTAGAGAGCGCATGCGTGGTTCGCTCACTTTGTGGAAGTTGGATTCAACAATGTATACACCAAATTTCGATCAGCACTCTTGCAGCTCCCAAGATTGTTATTTCGTGGGCTCTAAACTTCAGCTATCCTTTCGTCCACCCAGCATCCCTTCAGCCTCCTCCGAATTCTTCCTCACGGCTTGCACTTGTGGCCTCTGGGACAGAATCGAGGCCCAGCAGGACCAGCCAGTCGATGCTATCTTGTGCATGCATGCTTCAACTGCAACACCCTGCAGTAATTGACCCCCATGCGGACACCGACCAACGTATCCACTCGGCTGCTTCTTCTGAAATGGCAGTGGAGAAGAGCTGGATAATAACGCAGGAGGCTCATTACAGTACAGTTGAGCGTGCAAATTAATTATAGATACAGCATGTTGACCTTGCAGCGTCCCCATATCTACTGCGCCAGGCCAGCCTGGCTGTGTTGGCTCAGTTGAAGACAAGGTCCCATGCTTGAAACTGACCGCAAGAATTGCGTATCCTTCTCAATTTCCACACCATGTTTGCTGACTCCGAGTAGAGGGAAATGGCATACTACGTACAGTGCAGTAGCCGGAAGGTCGCACAGAATTAATCTATGAAGCAACCTCCACAAGTCGAGTGCAACTTTGGGTGCAGCATTTGCATCAATGGAGTCGATGGACACGTGCTGAGTCCGTATGCAACAGGATGGTAACCAATATAACGACTCTCACTTTTGTACAGCGCTGTTGAGGGGAATGTTTAACCCAGCAAGCAGCCCCTGTTTTGCATCCCTTCACCCGCCGATGTATGGTGCGCAGGAGCCAAGCTATTGGTTCTTGTACCCAGCAAAAGATGTCGGCTTCCTCAATCCCGGCAGCATGTGTAGAGGTAAGCCACAGTTTACGATTATGATTTTTTTTTTCTTTCTTCAACTTTGTCTTGCTTTACCTGAATCAGAAAATGTTGGTAGAGTAATTCGTCGGGCGTACGTCGCTGGCTAGAACGTCGTGTGTAGTCTTACGCGGACGGTAAGACATGTTGTGTGGCGAGTCCAAGTTGACGACAAGCTTGAATTCTGAATCCCCCATGTGCTTGTGCAACTCGCTTCACGTTAGGGATGAGGTATGCGTCGATGATATGCCGAGCCAGAGTCCGGATGAGAAAATAAACGTCTGAGTCGGCAATGATTTACGTGGATGTGTATCGTCACGTATCTTGAGAGATAGGGCAATACCATGTATACCAAGCATGTATCATGGGCCAGGATACTCGTCGGCATATCTCTGGCGATCCATTGCTTGATGGGTGCATCGAAACACTGCATACAAGACCGAAACACCTGTTGACGACGACTCGGAGGTTTTGAAGAGTTGAGCCACGACATGTGAAGTTGTCGATGGCATGACGAGTTAACGACCCACGTTTGAGAAGTCATGGGAGCAAGAGTGCAGTGCAGCAATGTCAAACATGATGGTGGACAAGCCGACACAGTACGTGCGGTGACAGCATCTGCCTAGCTCACACTGTCGATATCTCCCCCTTGGCTTGTGGACCCCTTGTCGCCAAGACTGTCGGCCATTGCATCTCGGCCGCTCTTATAATTTCGACTGGCATAAGGACATTTTGTCAAGCACAAGCTACTGCAGAGGATATCTTGTTTTCCAAGGTCTCGTGGTTTCCTTCCATGATGGCAAGGCTGCTAGCTTATGCTGACTTGTCCATACGATGTTGGTATATCATCAAGATGCTCACCGGTCTTTTTTCTGTTTGGTAACAGGATAGAGAGGCAAGAAACAAGCGCCTGAAGCGGTTGCTTGCGGGATAAATTAATCGCCAGACTGATCCGTTTGGTAGTTTGGAACAAAATCCAAAAAGCAGGTATCGTGTCCGGTGCGGTAACATGCGCTACTACGCTGCTGTTCACTGTCCAGTCTAGTTGCCGGTCCGGTACGGGATGCCAATTTCATACCTGAACTCGATCCTCTTCCCCCCTTTCAACAACTCACATCCATCCATTCAAGCCTTTGCTTTTTTTTATTTTTTATTCCCTGCAGGTTACCTATGCAGGACAAGACAGGCCATGACAAGGATAAGGGGGCACGGGCGTGAGCGCGTCATATGCGCCCCAGAATATTCAAGACATGGCTGGTAAGTTAATCCCGTGGCACGGCCCTCAGTCGGGGTCAGATACGGTCGTACAGACTCGGGAGCATTCATTCGCTGAAGGGGTTACTTTGTTTTTTCTGTTGCTGTATGCGACAGTATGTCCATGCAGGTCAATAGACCCCTGGACGGATACTGTCAACATCGATGAGCATCTGTATTTTATATCGGAGAATCTTGGATTCTCCTGGTTGCGTTTTGCACACAATTGCCGGTCGTGCAAGTCTCAGTGTTGACCAGCTAAGTGTTAGCGATTGGGGATCAGCAATGAGTGAAGCGAATGAAGTCTTGGATGGGCTCACGTAGGTTATGTTTTTGGGCTACGTTCAAGTATGGATTTACTGTACCAGCATGGTATGGTACACAGTTTGTGGTCCCTGTCGCTCGACATGCTTGGCAAAGTTTGGCAAGACGACAAGACTACCTAGGCACGATGCAAAGTTGGGAGTGTTCAATTGGACTGAATCATGAACCATGGCTTGGGGAATTTTCGTTTTCTGCTCGCCTTTTGTCGTCTTTCCCTTTGAGGGAAAGAAGGTTATTGATGGTGATCTACCAGACATGCCTGGCGCGAATCACATCATGGCTGCATATCTAGGTTAAGTTGACATGACAGGGATGTGCTCGGTTGTCATTTTTCTCGTTCCCCCCTCGTTGACTGAGGCTCAGGTTCTGCTGTTCTTGTCTGCATGCACACACAGCATGGGATAAGAGGGGATGTGTGTGGTCTGGTCTATCATCCATCATCCATCATCCAGGGATTGGTGCAACTCTGGAAAACCTTGAGATGTGATGTAATCCAACAGCCAAGAAGTTGCAGTTGATGGCACAAGCCTGTCATGACATGGATGATTGATGATGTGAATGGATTGCTCGGGTATGACAAGAGGTAAGGAGAGGGAGGAAAAGAGAGGGAACAAGAGGTCAGACGGAGACTGGCAGGTTTCATGCAAGGTACAAGAGGGACATGTTTAGAGGGAGGAGAGAGAGAGAGACATACAGTCTGGGCAAAAGGTGAATCGGGTTGGACTGGATGGAGGTGTTTGCTACTGTTACTACTGTTACCCTCGAGGGTAGTGACAGTGATAGCGACAGTGAATGATGTTAGTTGATACGTTGTGAAGTTGATGTGATCCAAATCATGGACAACTGCCGGGTATCACAATGTTTGATTCTTCTTTTTAAGCTTGTACTACTGTCTGATCTAGATGATACATTGGTACTGGTATTGATATTGATATTGATTATTGATACAATGATAGTACACTGTTGAATCCGAGTGTCTACCGGCACTACCGTAGAAGATGGACCCAGCTAGCTGCAACTCGTGGTAACCCGTCAATCCATTTGATAAGAACTAACGTGATATCAACGTTACTCTTGTTTGAAACTTGGTAGTTCACGATGCAGTAGTACGTCTAGAACGTGGTCTTTGAAGATAACAAAACCCCTTTGCTTTGGATCGAAACCTTGGCATCGGCGACTCCAAAAAATGGATGGTCACCTCGACCTAGAGAGAAGAGAAAAAAAGCCATCACTTTAAGATCAACTACTCTAACTATGTACAGCAATAAGCTTGAGATTTGAGATTTGAGCTTATGCTTGGCCCCTACTCAATCAAATCGATGATGATGGCGGGATCGTTGTTTGTCCTACCTCAACAATCAACCTCTCTACCTTATAACCCAACCCACCCTTCCCGCGGGCTCTGTTCTGTGTCGCTTCTCG
>JABFFC010000482.1:0-13687 GCA_013623535.1 Fusarium penzigii
GAAGTGCTCGGGGCGGGGCTTGGTGGATCGGAAGCCAGTCGGACGCTTGCCATGTCTTTGATAAAGTCAGGCGTCTGACTCTTGCGATGGCCATCTGACTGTAGATAAGGCTGGACGGTTCCTGAGGACTCTGCATGTTTCATCTGTGATGAGGATGTAGATGTGGCCTCTGCGGCTTTGACGTTTGACGCAGGCTTGAGCTTCCGTTCTGGCTGAAGAGTCTCCATTACTTCATCAAATGAGGCGATCTCACATCCAGTGAGCTCTATCAGAGACTTGATCGCCTGTATTTTTCTTTGCTCGCTACGGTAACCGCAGCAGTCATCGATGATGGTGATTGCCATGCCGTGACCCGCAGCGTCCAGAGCAGTCGCGTAGACACCAATGTTGGCGAGCGAGCCACAGATGTAAAGTTCCATGACCATTTTTGCTCGGAGCACGCGCAGTAGCTGGGGTGCCTGGAAAGCAGAATAATGTGTCTTTGTGAGTTTCATGTCCGCCTTGGACGACATCTCCTCGATAGCGGAGGCTATGTGATTGCCGGGTGAGTTGGCTTTGACACATACGGCCTCGTCATGGCTTAGAAACGCCTCGGGATCCGGCTTGCTGGTCGCCGACTCAAGATCTTGGAGGCGTTCCAATACCTCGATAGGCAATACTGGAGGTCGTCGACCTCGTGAGGGTTTGGATGACACCCGGGCGATAGGTGCATCGTCGGTAGCAATGATATGACCCCCTTCCGCAGGCCGAATTTCGTCGAAATGAGACTGGACCCAAACAACATCACCACTCGCACGGAAGGCATTGGCTAATTCTACTGTACGATCCACAAAGCCTTGCGGTTCTGAGACAGGTAGAGCGCCATCAGGTGCAATAAAGTCGTGCTGAAAGTCGACCCCAATGAGAGCTTTTCGGGTTGTAAGCCGAGGGAGGGCTGTGTGATCGAAGGGAAACATTGCGATGCAGGCTGAGCGAATGTTGAGTAAAATGGTGGATGTACTGTCAACAATATGTAACTACCGCCACCTCGTGACTTCTGTTTGGTTTCAAGAGCGTCTAGGAACTAGTAATTAATAATTCTGAGGCTGAGGCAATATTGACCTGGTATCAAACTAGGATTGGAGAAGGTTTCCGTAAAGTGAACATGACCAGCCGTATTGAAGTGAAGGTGTAATAGCGGTAGCAAACCCTGATGTGTTCCAAAGGCTGGCAGAGAGGGGCGGTCGGTATAGCTTAACAGGACTGCATCGCGAACTGACGTATCCGACTGTTGAAGCTGTAGCTGTGGTTGTGGGAGGGGGGCGGAGAAGGGAGAGAATTGAGCAAACGAGGAAATGTGTGCACTTGCTAAGCAGCCCACCTCACCTACACCGCACGGTTGTACAGGGTTATGGTGTGTGTACCTGGGTGGTATTGTTTCTGTTGGTAGATGGCTCAAGAGGGTATTTGTAACTGACAAGTGCTGTGAGGAATTTGGAAGGATTCTAAGAGAAGAACAGGAGTGGTTTGGTACAGATGATGGGAGTTGATATTTTGGTATAGAGAACTGCGAGGGACCGAGTTGGTATCACAGAGGTAGCATCACATTGGTATGATGTGGTGGTGTAACTTATCACATCTCGAAACGTGCTAACTCAATATATTGACGATGGTGAGAGAGGTTAAATGTTAACAGGGTTCATCATGTGGAGTGCGGTCGGAGATGGTGAGAATTAAGGCATGTACCTTGCAAGTATTGGAAAGGAGGAAGGAGTTGTTAGTTGGAAAGGGACGGGACGAGAGGCTGGGAGGCTAACATCAGCGTTTATACTTGGCAAGTGCCTGTGAAAGATATGTGGATAGTACCTTATCTAGGTACTACCTAGCAGGTAATAGGTACGCTTCTGAGGTACCAAGATGACAGACATCTATAGGTCCTAAGGTAGGTATTAACTACCGGTAGCAATATTGTTTATACCTGAGTAGGCAGTATCTCACATTCAGTTATTGGTTCTCACCACCCGGATTGGTTGACTGGTTCAGAGGACCCCTGAATACATCAACGACGCGCACAACATTCATCTCAGGGTGTCTGATGGAATTTGGCTTGCTCAACTGCCGACCACGCCAATAAAAATCCATTTCCCTGAAACAAACCACCCTTGCTCACGTCGTGAGAATCCACTCACCTGTCTTGCTAACTGGGTTGCACACTAATAGGGATAAAATGGAATTACCCTACACTGGAACAATCAATACTGACAACGGTTGTCAGTCGGAATCTAGTATCAATCAAGGATCTACATCATGTCCACACTCTTACTTTGCCCTTGGGAACTCTATACTCCGTTAGGCTCTGGTCGCCTTTGATGTTCTTTCCCTACTACTAACGTCAGGTGGTAAGTAATCCGTTACACATCAGTTTCGATTTGCTTGGATGAGTACTACCCAGTACCCATCCAGAGTAGGCACCTGTAAGTCAAGCTACGTTACCCACCCACGAAGCTTGGACGATCACCCAGGAGCTGGGAGCAATTGAACCGAGATTTCTCCAGAGTGCGACTATCGCATCCTTCATCTATACCTGCAACACCACTTCCCATAACATCCCATTGTACATCAGCAAATACACCACAGCACCAGTAATGCATATGATCCCCAGTCGTCCACGAGCGCATACTGCAGTTGTTCATCACTCTTCTTTTAGTCTCTCTGCCTGAAACGTCGCGTTCTTATCTCCACCAACGCGCGCCAAAGTGTTCATAACCAGGCATACAACCGATAACATTATCATGACTTCCAAACGAAGTCTCTCACCGCCAGACGCACCTGAGCCCGAGGCAAAACGCACTCGAATTGAGAATTACTCGGCCGATGCAACACATATGACTGAAGATGGGCCGCCTGCCATCAAATCATTGATGCCAACTCAGCATTCACAGGCCAGGGCGGGCATTCAGCGCTCAATAGCCTTGATATTGAAGCATGATGGTTTCGAATCAGCAAGCCCCGAAGCCTTGGAAAGCTTTACCGAGATGGTCGAGACGTGTACAGTTGACCATCGCGTTCCTAAATTTCCTTGGCCGCTAACATGAGTTACGTTTAGATCTTGAAGGCATGATCGATGCAACCAAATCCCTGGCGCTTGCATCTCGTCGCGAACATCCTATTCCCACTGACTTCGAACATACGCTCCGACGACACAACATTACCCTGGCATCTCTTAAACCACACTTGAGACCGCCTGTCTCCCAAGATGTTATCACTCCTACATTTACCGATCCTCTACCGGACGATCAAGACGCCTACACAACTCTACCGCTTCTGGACGAGGATCTAAGCGGGCAACGCGACAAAGATGAGAAGGAATACATACCCTCCTCATTTCCAGACTTTCCGAGCAAGCACACATACAAATTCACGCCTCAAGAGGACACCAATACTCGGGATCCCAAGAAGATCAGGATGGAGGCGGCTAGAACTGCCCAACAAGGCGAGGATGCTCTGCGGCGACTGGTGCGTGCATCGAAGATGCGCAAGCAGAAAGAAGTCAAGAACCTTGTAGAACGAGACACGCATGGCAAGGAACGATTTCGTCTCTGGGAATCTACGATGAAACGCTTCATGGCTGCCGAGGGAAGGGGCGAGAACGTTGATCAGATGGAGATCGCGGATCACAGCATGATCGTCAATGGTGAAGCCCTGTTTGCTCGGAAAGAGATTCCTCGGCTAGGGAAGCGATCATCAGCCTTGTCAAGCAAGAAGACAGCATGATTGGTGTGGCGTATAGCCCGGCATGGACTTGGGTCTGGTTACACAGTACATTCGATACTAAGGGCGGATTAACCCAAGAAGTAGGTAACTGGACTGTGGTGCCTGGATGTGGAAGTTGAGTGTCATAGGATTGGCGCGGAGCCAGTGCTGGATATGGACACGGAAAGCTCATATCTTAGCAGTACATGGCAGAGGGCCATTATCAAATCACCGAAATGGAACAGCTATCGGTTGTTCGATATCATGGCTGATACTTTCAATGTGACATCGAGAGCCTGATGGACAGCTATGGGGTGAGTGAATGTTGGATTTCTTCGTCACGGGTTGATTCGTTTCAACTGCTTTTTTTTCATCATTTTTTTCCCCCATCATATACCAACTCACAGGCCAAGGTACGTTTGATAGCACCTGCTTACAAAAGAGGCCATGTTCACACTCACTGTGGCTCGTGTCCCTCGAAAACAACCTAGCCACAACCACAACCGCCTGTGGCGTAACACGAACCCACTTAACCATCTTTGTCGAGAGTGGGTACCATACTTGCGGCCCTAATTTTTAACCCACACAAAAAATCCCAATTTTCTGCCGGCGAAAGCTTCCCAAGATCCGACCCAGGCCTACCTTGGTTTTGCAGAGCAGCCCTTGACTTCTTCTTCCTTCTCCCTCACGCACCTTGATCCTCTGCATCGCCTCGTCACCGCAATAATGGCCGAACAATTGATCCTCAAGGGCACTCTCGAGGGCCACGTACGTCAAACTATTGTCAATCATCAACCGCCTCCATTCGCAGCATCGACCACGTCGCGGCATGCCTTTCTTTGTGTATGCTCGCGGGCGTATGTTCGGTTGGTGTCGAATGGATGGCCACGATGATTCGAATAAAATCTGCTGGACTGGACACTGACGAGTATCACAGAATGGCTGGGTCACCAGCTTGGCTACGTCCATGGAGAAGTATGTTCAAGCAGTCAACCGATATACTCAAGAATCCCCATGCTGACCTGCTGCGCTTCCAGCCCCAACATGCTCCTGTCTGCCTCCCGAGACAAGACTCTGATCATCTGGAACCTCACCCGCGATGAGACCCAGTACGGCTACCCCAAGCGATCTCTCCACGGCCACTCCCACATCGTCTCCGACTGTGTACGTCCTCGCACCTTTACTGCCTATGCTATCAAGAGGGCACAAAATGCACGATATTGGATGAGGGCTGATTTTGTTTGTTGGTTTTAGGTCATCTCCTCTGATGGTGCTTACGCTCTGTCTGCTTCGTGGGACAAGACCCTGCGTCTCTGGGAGCTCGCCACTGGTACCACCACCCGACGTTTCGTTGGCCACACCAACGATGTCCTCTCCGTCAGTTTCTCAGCCGATAACCGACAGATCGTCTCCGGCTCTCGTGACCGCACGATCAAGCTCTGGAACACCCTCGGTGACTGCAAGTACACCATCACCGAGAAGGGCCACAGCGAGTGGGTCTCCTGCGTCCGCTTCAGCCCCAACCCTCAGAACCCTGTCATTGTCTCCTCTGGCTGGGACAAGCTCGTAAAGGTCAGTAACCAGTGTGCCGATAGGGCCCTACTCCTGGACCCTTTGATGATTATTCCTTCACATTCTTTCAACATGATGTTTGCAACCCAAGTATTTGCTACTTCAGAGCCTGGCATGACCAGGCCATGAGACCATTATTCACCATTGCCCTGATTCACGATCAACACAATCGTTTTTGCTGTTAACTCCGTCGAGATCATTGGTTACTTGGAAAAATGACACTAACTCGGCATGCATAGGTTTGGGAGCTTTCCACCTGCAAACTCCAGACCGACCACATTGGTCACACTGGTTACATCAACACTGTGACCATCTCTCCTGATGGCTCTCTCTGCGCCTCCGGTGGCAAGGACGGCACAACCATGCTTTGGGACCTTAACGAGTCCAAGCACCTCTACAGCCTCAACGCCAACGACGAGATCCATGCTCTCGTCTTCTCCCCCAACCGATACTGGCTCTGCGCTGCCACCGCCAGCAGCATCATCATCTTCGATCTTGAGAAGAAGAGCAAGGTCGACGAGCTCAAGCCCGAGTTCCCCGCTGCCGGCAAGAAGAGCCGGGAGCCTGAGTGTGTCAGCTTGGCCTGGTCTGCTGATGGCCAGACTCTGTTCGCTGGTTACACTGACAACATCATCCGTGCTTGGGGTGTCATGTCGAGGGCATAAATGCTCTCTCCAAAAATAGGAGCGTCATGATGGGGACGAAGGCGAGCGGAAGAGGGTAGATCATTGGTGGGGCGTCATCTGGTTTGGCTTCCTCGTTTGGTCTTTATTGATGCAAAGGAAGGGGGAGCGACTGAAAACCTGACGAGGGCATGGACAGCATTTGCTGAATTATAAGCTGCCCCAGAAAGTACCGGGATTCATCCTTTTGTTCTCAAATAAAGAACTCGAGTTAAAACATTCTGATGTGCTTTGTGCTGTGATGCTTGTGATGATGATGATGATGTTGTTGTTGACAAAGATAGCTATGAAAAATGCAGGACATTATAGTAAAGACACATAATTTATGATTACTTCACACAAAAGTTTTCCGTTTGGAATCATCTTTATGTTCGTCGAAGAAACAAAGTATGCGGCAAACGCCTACCAACTTGGACACGATAGTAGTAGTAGTGTTTTGAGCCTTGACAACGGCAGGACGTTCATATGTCCTGTGGGTGCACTAGCTCAGTATTGTATTGCTTGCATAAGAAAATAGAGACAAGAAAAACGGTAGACTAGTGAATGAGTATCCATGGTAACATAGCCTGTGTGATCTTGGTTGCAGTTGAAACGCTTGATCCTTCTAGGCGGAATGATATAATAATACATATGTCCGTAACCTTTCACAAGATTACACTACCACCTCTCGATAACCTCAGTATACGCCAATCGTTGTCAAGTAACAAGTAAGGCAGTTCACTTATCCACTGTAGAATACCTTACTTAACGACGCTTGAGCCCTATCTTTTTTGTGTCTGATTCTTACACGTGGCGCATACTTAAACTGTCCCAATCGAATCGGACCACCCCTAAACTTCACATGAATGGAGGCAAGGAAAAGGGGTAGCCTCCGTTCTTGATGCGGAAGACGCTGAGGAGGAAACTGTAGACGAGGAACAGAATACCACCCCAGGCAATTACTGCAACCTGCTGCATTCTGGAGTCTGCAATGCGGGGAACCTTGACGGCAAGGGAGATGGCACAAAATGATAGAATGCCGTCTGTGAATCCGGTTAGCATAAACACATGTCTTGAAACACAACATTGGCAGGTAAAGCTTACAAAGCGCGGCCACGATTTGTGTCTCAAGGCCGAACTGGCTCTGGAATCCAGGAGCAATGTAGTTAATCCCACCACGACCATCACCAGCAACATATGGGACTTTTCGGATGTGGTTGAACATATGGCCGCTGGTGAACAGCAGGATAGAGATGAGGCTGATGGCGGCCCAGATGTTGCGATTCTGGATGATTGGCAATACATAAGGTGACGCGGTCACCAAAGCTGTACCGACACCTAAGACGACAACGGTAGAAGTGATCCATCGCATCCAGTTGATGGGACGCTTAACTGGCGGATGAGGTCGATCAGGCATGTTTCGAGAAATCCAGGCATGGACATGTTCAGCCGAAGTTTGTCTATATACTATGTTAAAAGCAGGCGCCATCGAGTGTATAGAATGGGGACTTACCCGCCGTTGAAGTCGTATCTTATGGGATCCGGTTTTGCGACGGCGTGAGGGCCCGCAGTAGGAGGAAAGAAGAGAAGGACAGGGGCGGTTTGAAGCCCAAGCTAGGTAGATAGCACGGTTAACAAAGACGGAATCGTATGGATGGATGCATAGAGCTCTTTCAACACTCCACCAGCATTACTTACAGATAAGAACGTCTCTCTGCCATCGATGAAGTCCAGAGTGCCAAATATCAATCGCGACTTTCCAGTCTTATCTCCTTTCATCCAGCTCTTGGACAGTAAATCCCATTCAGGCTGGAACTCGCGGCAGAGCTGACATGCGAATCGAGCATCAATGGCAGTGAGAAGAATGGCAACACTATAATCGCGAGGGGCAGTTGTGAGGCTCTTGTAAGAATGGTCGGCAAGCTTGAGAGGTGTTGAAGCTAACGACTTGGTATGGAACTCGCTGAATCGATCGGCCGAGGGTTTCTTGGAGGCCACGACACCTGTCGCCAATAGAGCGAATGTAAAGAGTGAAGAAAAGAAACGCATTGTTTTTTTTTTTCCCGCCCCAAACCAGACAAGTAACTCGTGAAAATTTGATAAAAAAGAGAAGTAGGAAATGGCAAGATGTATGGCCAATGGGCCTTGGAGGATGATGACTGAGACGATGATGTACTGGATACTGAAGCTCTCCAGCACCAAGTCGTTGGAGCTTGGAGGTGAAGCTAAGGTGGCCTCTGAATCTGGCAGTATTGAAATGCATTACATAAGCTAGCCCTCAATTGATGCTACCTCTGCCCTGCTTGCTTCCATTGCGCGGCCACCCTCCGCCAATGCCCGGGCTAGGACCAATCTATAGGTAGAACCTACCTAGGTAGGTACTTACTAAGGTACTAGATGCCTCCAGGGACCGGGGGCAGCAGGTAACGGATACCAGCGCCTTGGCATCACGTGATGGTGGTGCAAGAGGACAAGCGCTAGCCGAATTCAGCATCATGTTTACCTATCTCCAATCCAGAAGCAAAACATGGGCTATGGAAAACATGAGCCTGTCCAACTTCAACATTATCAGCATCAGTTCTATTGGCGCTCTTTCAGAAATTCTGACAGACAGTATCAGCTTCGACATACTGTGGATATTGCGGGCCATTGTCTCCTGAGTTCTGACCAGTTGCGCTCAAAGTTCCTTCCATTATCAACAGGTTGGATACAATGGGCGTGACATCGGGTGAGGTAAGTCGGTGCTCAACGTGATGGAATTCTTCTTACCGAAGCTTTACACAGAGACTGACTAGAAATAATCGCAGCGCATCTCTCGGATCCATGATCTTGACATGCAACATCAGAACAGTGTCCACAATATGGACCTTTCTCATCGAGATGAGGCTGTACGCGTCCTCAAGCTCCGTATCCTTCATATGAAGGACCAGATGGCATCGCTGAAGGAGTCTCTGCTGCAGAAAGACACCGGCATTGCGCAGCTGGGACAATGGAAGAAGGATGCTATTGTTGAGATACAAGAGTATAAGAAAAAGGTTGAAACTCAAAACAAGCAAATAGTCAAGCTTGAGAAACAATTGAAGGGTCTCCAGGTACGAACGGCAACGTGTCAAACATGAGCGATTACAAAACTTATACTTCTACAGGATCAACTCGAGTCATCCAACGGGTCACTGGAAGATTCGAAAAAGTTTCAACAGGAAAAGCTTTCCCAAGAGCGAGAGTTGAATAACCTCAAACCACAGATCGCGCATCTGGAAGCACAGCTCCAGGATTTGAAAGATGTCAGAACTCAGCGAGATCAGCTCGAACGTCAGGTAGACTCACTCAAGGCGAATTTGGAGAAAGCGGAGCGTTCAAAGGAGCAGATGCAGTCGATGCACAAGGACGACCAGGAATGGAAAGACATGTATCACGAAGTGCAGGAGAATCTCGACAAGATGAAGAAGGACCAAGGAAGGATAGTAAAAGAGTACGAGGAGAGGTTGAGAGAAGCAAACGGTGAGAGCGAGCGATTGAGCGAACGACTGGAGGACAAGGCGAGTAAATTGAAGAAGACACTGTCAGAACTGAGAGACACCCAGAAGGAACTCCAGGAATACCGCAACCAGCTCGAAGCGGCTCAAAAGTCCTCACTGGCCTCTGTGAGGCAGGCTAAGAAGAGTGCCCGTTTCAACCCTCAGCCTGCTATCAAGCGACGGGCAAATGAATTGAGCATGGAGGACATCAGCATTGGAACACCCGGACCTGACGAAGCTATTTCGAAGCGGCCGCTAAAGAAGCGTGCAGCCGAATACGCGTTGGTTGGAGAGAAGTCAACGTTTTCTATTACGCCTTTCCTGAACAAGACAAAGGAAGTAGTAGAGGATGAGGCAGACGAACTTAGTGTGCTTCAATCGCCTACTACCAAAGGAACCCGGACACTTGAAGTCTCTGCGGATAATGGCGGCGACGAACCTCTGGAAGTCGATGAACCCATTACCAGGGTCGCCTCTAATTCCAACCGGGTGGTAACTGAACAAGAACAGGAGCGACTCTTGTCGGATACGATCAAGAAATCTCGGGGTAGACCGAAGAAGGTGCTTGACGACGCCCCCAGCACCAAGAAGAACATGCCAGCATCATCCAAGACAACGAGTCGGGCGACCAAGCCAAGGGCGAAGAAAAATCTTGAGATTGTTGCAGAGGAGCCAGAGGCTGGAGGGGAGGAGGATGATGCTGCACCTGGACGCCAGGAGCAGCCTCCCTTCGCCGAGACTCGCCTGCCAACAAATCTGAAGCTAGGGGTGGCTACTACCACTATGCAGGACACGAATGCGAAGAAGAAGAAGCGCAAGGTTCTCGGCAGCGGTAGCAAGACACTATTTGAAGATGATGAGGGTGACAACCCTGCACCATCACGATCCTCACGGGTGCAGCTAGGGCCAAGCCGCAATAAGCTCAAGCCGTCTCTATTGGGAGGCGTTTCGAGTTCTTTTGGGGGCAACACGTTCTCGCCACTGAAAAGAGACAGGCGAGGTGTGCATGCTAGTTTTCTTGCATAGAAGATGAATCGTGTTGGTTGTTTGTCAGATAAGTTAGTTCGATTCCGGGCGGAGGCTCTGTGTGGATAACGGCGTTTTGGTACGGTTAAACATGGATTGATAGGTTAGGTTATCTGGAGTTACAGCTTTCAACAAGAAGAAATTGATTTTTGGAAACGCATGTGCTTGACGGATCAGATAATAACTTCTTGCACGTATGTGATTGATCTATTCGCCCATGTCACGGTTTGGACCTTTGTTCAGGAATCCATACTTACCAAGATATCTGTTTAAGTACCTAGGTAATCATGACCTGGTTGTGAAAGGTGTACAGGGTAGCCAGGGATGCTGTGGAATTGGGCCACTTAATTTTGAGCTACCACCTTCCATTACTTCCACAGTCTTTTGCATCGTTAATTCTCAAGTAGTATTTTCAACATCTCTCAGCTGAATTCTTACTTAGAAGAGACCATGGTCAGCTCCGGAATCGTCTCACGCAATTCTCCATGGTTGTGCTCTCAGTTACATTCGCGGCTACTGATCTGCCATAACACACCAACAGCGCGCTGGGCCTCATCAACATCACGATGGAAGCAACGCCAGGGTCGTGATGCCTATGCAAGAGATGCCAAAGTCCAAGGATTGAAAAGCAGAGCAGCTTTCAAGCTTCTAGAAGTAGCATCACAGCCCGATCGATTATTCGCAATGCGGGCCGCCGCTAACATGCCTGCAGATGGATTCTAAATACAGATTTTTCAAGGGAAACGGACAAACCGTTGTTGATCTGGTGAGCCAACTGCCCAATAACTGGAAAATAACCACCATCTCACAAGCATAGGGATATGCGCCGGGAAGCTGGTCTCAAGTAAGTCTGTACGGCACAGCGAGTTTATGCCTGTCTTAACTTCTCCCGCTCAGGTGGCTCTCGAGAGGACGAGACCCAACGGCCGGGTGATTGGTATCGATCTCATCCCGGCTCAACCACCCCGCGGTGTCGCGACTTTCCAGGGTGACTTTCTATCACCTAGCGTGCAGGCTATGGTGAAGAGGTACATCCAAGAATCACACCCCCGGCACAAGTTGAGTAAAAGCGAGACCACTTGTAATGAGAACGACACCATCGACGAGGTCGAGATTGACCAGCCAAGCTATATCGACATGGAGCGTCAAGGGGCAGCAACGATACCCATATCTGCATTGCCAAAATCAGAGAGCAGCTTGAGTCCATCAACTGAGCGTCTTGTAGATGTTTGTTCATAGTCTTCTCTCATCTCGTCACCAATGCATCTTTGATTGTACTGACAGAACAACTAGGTCGTCTTAAGTGATATGTCAGCACCCTGGGAGCAAACAACAGGCTTTTACGTGAACAGTTTGAGTAATCCCTATCATAGGCTGATGAACACGAGCGGCAACACATTTCGAGATCACGCTGGCAGCATGGTGAGAGCATAGGAGAGCATGGTAGATTCGAATAGACCACACTTGGCTGACAGACTCCCAATCCAGGACCTCTGCTACGCTGCTCTGCAGTTCGCGAGTGACACACTCAGAGCAGGTGGCCATTTCGTCTGCAAATTCTATCAAGGACCCGAGGACAAGGAATTGGAAAAGAACCTGAAGACCCTGTTCTCGAAGGTCTTTAGGGAAAAGCCAGACTCATCAAGAAAGGTAAAGGAAGACCCGACTGATTACTATTTTGACTCCGTTGACAAACGAATCTCACATGTGACCAATGACAGGAAAGCAAGGAGGCGTACTTCGTTGGGTTACGAAGAAAACCGGGCATTACAACAGACATGAGCGTGGGACACGGAGGCCTAGGATAAGACGGATGGTGAGTACATGTTATGTACTCAAGTGCACGATAGGTGCTGGTAAGACCCAGATGGCAAATATTGATAAAACTTTTCAATCCACGAAGACAGATACAGGATCATGACGGCAGCAATGCGCGAGAAGTTCATTGTAGAATTTTGGGATACCTAGCCACGCCAATTCCATGCAAGACCCATTTGAAAGCCGTGCCTCGGCATCAATTGCCTCATAATCTGGCCGGAACTCCACCCAAGGCCAATACTTTTCATCAACAACTCCCTTAGACCTTGAAGCCACGCGAACGTCTGCGACCACGGGCACGCTCGAACTTGCGGCCCTTGGACTGGATGAGGGGCTTCTGCAGAGGAGGTTAGACAGTTCTCGTACAGCTCGACATGCTTGAGTTCCTACCTTGTGTTTGTGGGGACCGAAGCCGAAATGCTTCACGGCCTCACGAGCGTTCTTGGGACCGCGGAGGATCAGGGTGTTGCCACCAGTGGGAGCACGGAGGGCCAGCTGGTCAAGGGTAATGGCCTCACCGCCGGCAGCGAGGATGCGGGCACGGGCGGTAGCGGTGAATCGCAGGGCAGCGACGGTCACCTTGGGGAACTGAAGGAGTCGGTTGTCATCGGTGACAGTGCCAACAATAACGACGGTTCGCTTCTCCTCCTCGGTGGTATTGGCCACAATGCGGGACAGGGACACGGGAGGTCGGTTGATCTTGGACGTAAACAGACGTCGGAGAACAACCTTGTTGAAGGAAGAGTCGGTTCGACCTAAAGAAAAAAAATCCATCTCATGTCAATTTACCACCCATATATCGTGTTATTCTTCATTGCGTAGGTTGCCTTGAAGCGTTGGGGAGAGTAGAACGTACGGGCCAGGAAGCGGTAGAGCTTCACCAAGAGCTTGAGGTAGACATTGTCGCTCTTGGGGGCAGTGCGGTGAGTGCCCTTGACGTGGTGGCGGTCGAGATCGATACCTATAAGGTGAAGCAATCGTCAGCCATTGGACTCAAGCATGCTCAGAAATGGACAACGCTGTCTTGCGAGGATCGCAAAATGGTGTCTTGATCGCAAGAAAGAGGCCAAACTGAACCATCTTTCCTACTCGCATACAGAGGCTGATTGCAGAAAAGCTTCACGTACCCATGGCGGCGGTTGGCGCTGTGAAAAGTTGGCGATGATGGGTGTGGAGTTGAAGTTGCGGCAGTCGACTTTCTTTCGTGCACCTTTTTCGAAATTTCGAGGGCTCAGGGTGGGTGGTGCAATCGCACAATTGGCTCTCGCGGACCTATGCCCCATAGGTACCTCGTTCTTTCTAACCCCCTTCGTTCACCTTCAGAGCGTGGTATTCCAACTTCACCGAGCAGTTACTGAG
>JABFFC010000483.1:0-35936 GCA_013623535.1 Fusarium penzigii
ATATATATATATATATATATCTTAAGTAGATATCTTAAAACGCATATCTCCTTTAATTCTCAGAGTTTAAGGGTAATATATAAATTAGTAGCTAAGGTTAACTAAGTTTAGGTCAACTTTAGGGGTTTAGGGAATCTGTCGTTGAATTTATTAGTAGGTATTTAAGATATATCGCGGTATGTTGTTGGCCAAAAGTGGTATGTTGAATAGCACATCCTAATAAAAAGTGACCATTTCTCTTCACCGCCCCATGCGAGATTAGTAGTCCCTTAACCCCATTTCTTCGTTGTGATTCTCGCCCGTGGTGTACGGTCCTTGTGATGCGCAAAAACAACCCCCGATATAGAATGCGCAACAAACATATTACCTTCTTCATCCGTTGTCATCCCATCCGGCCCACCGATTGCAAAATAGCTGGAAACCCTCCCAGTCCTCTGTACGCCTTCCATCAAGATAGAGAGTTGCGAGCCATACACTATTATCTCTGCTTATGGCTACAAAAAGAGGCGACCCTAATATGTTAAGGACTAACTTTGAGGCCTCTTTCGTACCCCGGTGTGTTCTTTATCTGTGCTTCTGATACCTCAAGTCAGTGTTTTCAGTGTGGATTGCTGCTTATGCAGGCATGAGCGCTCTTAAGGGTGTTATAGCAGGTGTCATTACATACGGTATCAGACTGGCCGAGGGCATAGCAGTCACCCCACGGCAAGGCTTGTTTGTAGTTAAAGGCTTGCCATCTGGTAAGTTTCTTTGCTACATATCGTCGTCCACTTTCACTGACTAGGCTAGTCGTCCTTGAAATTCTCACACTCTAAGTTTTATCTAGTAGGCCAGAATCAGAAAGGTTCTCATTGGTTCGCCGAACACGGGTACAATGTCATTCTTAGCCGCCCACACGCTTTTACATAGACTGACTTTGAACAAGTCCTAAGTACTGTCAATAGACGTTCTTTACCATCCAATCAATACTACACCCCTAAGAACATTCCGCAGTATAGGCCTCGAGCGGACAGTAGTTGTGTTTGCACGAGGAAGAGCATTGCTTCGGTATTGTTCACTCTTGCCTAGCTTGGGACAGCCCTCAAGTCCAGTCCCAGGTGGTAGGGGCCGAGCCTTACTGAAAGTTGACATCACTGTATGAACCTGGTGGCCAGTAGCCATAAGCACAGCAGAATTTGCAAACGCTTGGATAGGTCCGCGTCTCTATCACAGCTAATGTGCCCTTACTAGAGGTTGTTGTCGATGGTGGGCTTTCGGATATTATCTTGAGCTCTATGGATGTCTAAGTGATATCTGACAAAATGAAGTGTAAGCTCTTATCTATACTGGTATTTATATGTATATCCTAATAACGACCTCTGAAAGGACCAAGGTTTGTCGTTCATACACAAACATCAGAAATGAAAGCTGCAGATACCCAGGCTTGCATCTCATCAACAAACATTGTATTTACTATAAGCCACCAATGTTTTCTTCCACCACCACAACAATCGCAATATTTAAAGAGAATATAATATTTACACTAGCTTGAAATTTCTCCTCATGCTAGATAACAAGGCTACCCTGAGAATATGAGGCTACTGGAGAGCCTTGACAATGGCGTCGTAGGCTGCCTTGGGCTTGAAGTTGGCGTCAAAGAGCAGGGGGTTCTTTCCAGTTCTCCAGGAGTCCTAAACATTGATGTTAGTAAATTTGAGCTGCGTAAAAATCCATGAATTACTTACAGAGTCGCGGACACCCCAGACGGTAATGCCGACACACTTGGGGACGTTAAGGCAGGCCTTGGTGACAGTGACATAGTCGTTAGCAGGGGCACTGGCAATGTCTAGCTCAGTGACAGCAACTTCCTTGACACCAGAGCTAGCAAGGGCCTGCAGGGCACCTTGGACACCACTGGCACCACCAGCTGAGAGATGGGTCTGAGAACCAATTCCATCGATGGGGATACCGGCGGCAATCCACTTCTTGACACGTGGGACCATACCCTTGGCAACCTTTGCGTACTGGGCATTGTCAAGGTTATAGTCGTTGATGTAAAGCTTGGCGTTGGGGTCGGCAGCCCGGGCAGCCTTGAAAGCGATAGAGATGAATTCCTCTCCGAGGAGGCGAGAGAAGACAGAATCGCGCATAGTACCGTCCTCATTGAGGACCTCGTTAACAACGTCCTGAAATTTAACGTTAGCCTTCGACTTGAAACTCGTTGTGGTTCCTGTTCAAATTTACCCAGGCGTAGATCTTGCCCTTGTAGCGACCAGCAACAGTGGAGATGTGGTTCTGGATGACCTGGGTAAGCTGTTTCTTGTCGGTGATGTCCTTGACCCACTGGGGCAGCTGTGAGTGCCAGAGCAGAGCATGTCCGCGGACCTTGAGGCCGTTCTGCTGAGCAAACGCAACAACCTTGTCGGCGCCGTTGAAGTTGAAGCTACCGCGGCTAGGCTCAGTAGCATCCCACTTCATGCTGTTCTCGGGGGTGACCTGGCCAAAGTCGGCCTTCATGATGGCGACATTATTCTGGTTGTTGAGCTGGGCAGGGTCAGTGATGGTACCGAAGTATTGTTTTCCCTTCTTGGTGAAGAGCTTGTTGATGCTAACGCTGGCCTGGCGTTCAAGGATGGGAATAGCCCCGACCAGCGAGACTGAAAGCAGGAGTGAGAGGAACTTCATATTGAAGGATGAAAAAGGGAACGAATAATAAAGAATGTGCAAGTGAATGTAAATGTAAGTGAGTGAAGTGATTGGAGTGAGTGGCTGCCAAGAAATCAATAGTCAGAAGCAACAAGATGATACCTCCATATATACTCGTCCTCCCCAAGTCAATCAATCTGGATGCATTACCCAGTCAGCATGACCATCCACCCCCCTGAAACTGTCATTATGCACCCCCAAAGAGACCCTCATCTAGATTGACAGGAGCTTGTGCCTTAATTAGCAGTCAGTTTCATCGATAGTCCTACGTAGTAGCGCATGGCAGTTTTGACACCCTGTCGAGACCCATATTTCGGCACGTTTGCTTCCGGCATACAGAGTACAGAGTACTGAGTACAGAAGTACGAGGATGAGAGAAAATCCAGACCAGCGTGCAGGGTTTCAATGGTTCATTTCGTCTTGCACTTTTCAATCCGTTACTACCCCATTCGGCTGTTGTAATTTCTAGCCTGGAGAACCTAGTGCTATGGTGCGTTTCAGAGCCTGGGGATTGTTCTCTTTTAGGTGGCCTGTTTACCATCTGATGCCGCACGATTGGGAAATGGGCCGCTTTTACATGACCCGACTTGGCGATTCCGTAACCCAGTATGGCTAGAATGCCGGAAACACTGCCGAGGGGCTCAGTGGCCCTGTCATAGAGTGAGCAAATTACACCTATATATTCGAACTTATGGTCAAAGCCTGCAAATTGAACCTGTCATTCAGTCTATAGATCGAATCTGCTAGGATCGTTTACAATGCCTTCATGTGATACGCAGTGTAAGTTGATCCAAAGAGTGTAGCATGATCCAATTGTGATGGATTTCGACCAAGGTTTTAGAATAATGTTCTTTGTCATATTGGATCGCTAGAGTATATTCAGACAACACGCAGGGCATCTAGTCTAAACTCACTACTATGTGTATGGATGACCATGTGTGTCATTTAAAGAAAGACCCGTAAGATTTATGGCATTGACATTCAAACACGCGACTGCTACCAAATTGACAATATAAACCGGGAGCTATTCGAATTCAAACAACCCCGGTTGTTATTATTCAATCTAACCATTTCTCTGTCACGACAGACTTCACAACCACGTACCACATATCACCGTACTTCCTATCAGGCCATTTCATCAATAAAATCTTCTTAACAAACAAACTATTCGAGCATTCTTTATAATGCGTGCCTCGGCCGATATTAGTCACTCATCTGTTAACTCATTCCCTTATCTGTCAGCATCATGAATCCCCAAACTCGATTGCATCCTATCGCTCTCACTGATCCCCCTGCCGAATTGTAACCCCGAGATATAAGTATGCTACATCCTAAATGCGCCTGAGGTTCAGTGACTATGGGAATGGTGAAGCACCGAGGAGATCAATGGCGGTGTGCTGGTCCTAAGCGCTGCCCTGACTGTTGCGGGGAGTCTACAGTAGCAACAGGGGTTGCAGGCAACTTAAGACTCTTTTAACAAACAGGCTGGGAAATTTGGGAATGAGTCAGGTGGTCGTATCTAAGATGAAATAAGAGGATTGACATGTAAACGCAACGGTCTGGAGCCCTCAATCAGCTATTGGCAAACGATCACAGATACTGCAACCCCGATGCGAAGCCGCTTTTGCAAACCTCCTCGAACACTTCATCGAGAAAGTACTGTCAAACAAAGTAACAGTTGTCAATGCCTACCCTGTTTGGTTCGTTGGCTTGCGTCTAGCACTAGAAAGGAATAGGACTCAAAGATGTATATATTACGGCTTTTTTCTATATATTTCTCACCTGGAATGTTGTCCTTAGTGAAGGTCAGCCGTACGCATGCTACATGCCAGGCTGGCTCTACTAGAGAGGCCATCTCCTTCGACTATGACGGAAGACGTCGTGTCTCCCATGCACACAATTTCCTGCAGCAAAATTCTTATGCATATGAGAGGATCATCCTGGTAGTATTTTCAACTGGGCTTCTGCCCCCGCTACGTCTTTCTTTCATGGAAGGTTTGCATGGGTAGATGGAGATGTCCATGAATCATCACAGCGTCGGGCGGAAATTGTATCAGATGAAAGCCTCGAAAAAGATTGGAGAAGGACGTATTGAGCATTGGTGCGTTAGAAATATCTACTGGCAGGAGTGATAAAAAAAGTGAATCAAGCTACGAGATGGGACTTCTTATAACTGATTATGTCACAAGTGTCTAATCTCGCTAGTGAGAAGCGGCGTATGACGAGCAACATGGTTATCATCCGTTATATAGTCGGATCTCACAGCGTGTTATGCTCCCCATAGAATTCGACTGGGAATTAGAACTGCGATGGATGTTTTACATTAGCATACTACAAGTCACAGCAGTATATATATGCTTGTTGTCATCCCTCGTCAAGAATGGGTTAGACAAACATTCCGAGAAGAATAAGTAGAGAGTGTATAGCAACAGGACTTGTTGGCGGAGTATTACAATATGAATTCTTAGCTAACCGAGCTGCTGTTGTGAGTGCATGTAGGGCTGTTAGAGAGAGCTGGATTAGCTCTAGGATAGGTCAATTTTAGGAAGGATACGAGTATTAATTCAATTTCTGGGAGTCTGACGCCTATCATTCAGAAAAGTGTATAGAACGGTGCATAGATACTGATGGTGAATAGTTTCCAAGGCTCCAAATGAGCAGTAACGATCCCTTCAGCTACCAACATGTTGATTTGGTATGTCCTTGAAGTGAGCACTGGATATGTTGAAGAAAATGACCAACGCTTTCTAGGCTTTCAAAACACATATTTTACGGTGATGATATCTTGTGTGATGATTTTAGCGAGACCATCGAGGGCTATAGCCTCCAGCATCATCTTCCATCATCGTGGGATTTTGGTGTTGACTCATCTCAGAGCTACATCAAGCCCTTGTGTACTCAGCATTAACGAGTAAACCTGTGTGTATGTTGGATTTATCAATCGCTTGGCACATGCATTTTATTGGTGCAGAATTGCACATCCGAGTCTAGACCCCAGGAAACTGAGCTTCAAAAAGAAATCGCCGAGATTACCTCATCTGATTTTGAACAGGGATATGGCTCCTTCGTTTGCTTGAAAATTTCACATATGAAGAATTCTCCGTGAGCAGTATTCAAAACTCTTCTCCTATGCCACTATCTGATTCATGGCTTATTCCTACCTACGTGTAGTCTGGTTTCGCTAATTAAGCAGTAACTGCAAAGAATATTCTATTTCTATTCATTTCATTTCCATTCGACAACTGTACAGGCAATAACAAGTCACTTATATTACTGTCTGGCTATCATGAGGCTTAAATACTGGCCCTTGCTCTTTAGCGTCGTAGCCGCCGATCTTCAAGAGTGGCTCGACAATCAACTGGGAGGAGATGACTTTGACTTCCAGGCCACCTACCCATCAGGCGTCACGCTATCGACAGACGACAAAAATCGGGGTGTCCTGGATTATGAGGAAACTGTAGACATAACCCCGGAAATCCAAGTCAAGGGCCTCGATGAGCAAGCGCGCAAGAAGAGGTATTTGGCCTTCGAGGTTGTCTGGTATGTTCCATATTTCGACGGGCTGGACGACGTCATAATGAGTCTGCCTTGGATCAGCACAAACCTTACCGTCCTCTCTAACGGCACGCTTTCATACAATTCCGACTCCTCGACAGGCGGCCGCTCGAATCCCTACGAGGGAGGCGAGGTTCGCAACGGCACTCTGCAGGTCTGGGAGTATACCCAAGAACTCGATGACTGGCTCAATCATGATGAGGCTGACGGACGTCCCATGCCTATGTGGTTCAATCTTGCTCGGGTTTGGAGCAACTCGACCAGCAAGGTATCAACCGACTTCAGCAGAGCCAATATCGACTTCAAGTTTCAGAACAAGGATGGGGACAAGCGATGCGACGTCTCCGAAACAGGTGCACCTATCCCGGGCAAGGAGCGTGGAGATGAAAAGAGCTGTGACAAAACCCCAACTCCCGCAAGTGAAGAGGAGGACGAGGAGGATAATGAAGAGAAGGAGGACAATGAGGAAAGCAAAACCAACGATGACGACAGCAATGGCTCGTCCAAAACCGATGCCTCTGCTGGAAGTGAGACCTCTTCTGGAGACGACAACGCAGACAGTGCTGGCAGGATACTCACTATCAATCGGCCGCTGGCTAGTCTCGTATTGAGCTACGCCGCTGCCTCTCTGCTTCTGTAACAAAGATGATATGCCATATTCTTAATGAGATACCTAATATATTGAAAAATCGATTATTGTGGAATTCAAATAAGCTGATGAACTACGTAATCAACAGCGGATAACGAGAACTAGAAAAAGGGATGTTATTTCTACTATCATCCCTCGGCAGGCTAAATAATATGAGAAAGGAATCGGCACACGTTATCACTTCATATAGCTGACAGTGCCTTTCAAGCGTGACTAGCTACCATCCGAAATCGGGTGCGCCGTTTAGTCTGTCGGACCTGGATGGCCATGTGAAGCGAGGTCTGGCAATAGTTTCACGATGAACTTGTTAGTACCTGAGTAAATTTGGCCTGCCTCTTAATACAAACATATGCTAACAAGTTCAGAGTAAGGACTGAGAAGTATGTCTACTTTGGTGGATAGAATTACAGGCACAGAGTAGCATCTCCTTTCAACCGTGGTCCGATATATGCAAACCCACCAGAACTCAAACTCTCGCCAATGTTTCAGTCAACCAGATGTTGCGGCAACACAGTTGATTCTATATAATCTTGCTATGATTTCTGAGGCTTCATACCTTTCGTCGGAGTCAGGCTGAGATTCCATGATTCCAGACCAGTCCCGGCTTGCGGGTGGCTGGAGTTAGAAGCCAGATCTTACTATGAAGGTGGGCTGGGACAAGAGCATCAGCTCAATCCACAGCTTACCTGGGTAGCCACAATTTGGCCCAGACCTTGAATCGGAAGTCGGCTGCAACCTCATGTAAGAAATCGCGCGGTCTGTAATTCAACAGGTACTGATTGTCTCAAGCGGCGGCTACTGGCGTGTCATCAAGCCACCACCACCTCTATCCGTCCACATGCTGGTATGCTTGTTTCAGCTTTTGCAGCCTTCATGTGCGCTTTTTTCTGCATCAGCTGAAATATGGCCCCATCGGTTGTGCAGATTGGATTCAGTTATCAACAATTGAGTGGCATGGCTACCTATACTAAGCACAAGCTTGTTGCTGACGGTCAACTCCATCACCGATTAGTCCCTGAGAATGGAGCACCAAGACAAGAACTTTGTATATTTATCTTGGCTTGATATCCATTGCAGTCGTCCTTTCGCCATTCATTATCTCTATCTCACCGACCAGCTCGAATGTTCTCGTAAGCAAGAAAGATCAGTTAAGAAGTTATAGCCAAAGATTCCCTTTCTGCTTCGCCCTCCCAGAGGTAGGTGCTCTTCCAGCAATACTGATTTTGCCCGAGATCAAACCATTTGCCCCAAAGAACAGGTTGAACCCCCCGGTAGCTGGGTTATAAATGTTGGCAAGGATCCCACTTCTGGCGTTAAATACCGAGATTTGATTAGCGGCCGCAAGGGAGGTGTCTATACCAACGGCTACGCTGTTGGCTGTGGTAGATACTCGGGCAAAGTCGAGGCGCGTCGTATCCCTCCGGCCACTGATAAATGGATTAAGGTATTTGTTGGTGACATAGCTAATACTTCCAGCAATAGGATTACCGATTGGACTACCGATCGAGATGACCACATCGACTGGGTTCACGCCGTTGACCGTCCCTGGTGAAGGGATTCCTTGAACAAGAAGTAGCTGACCGCTGACTCGAAAAGGCTGCCAGTTTCCAGGGTTGCGTCCATCGAAAGTGACATCAAACAGCACATAAGCTAGGTTCAAAGCCCGCTTCTCGACTGTGTCTCGGACCTGGACTTTGTGATTGAGAAGTCCAAGGTCGGGTTGATTGACTGTTGGTATGGCTTCATCGTTGAAGACTGAGACTCGGCTTGGAAGAGCAGGTGAGGCCCACGTACATGTCAATATGGATACGAAAAGAAGTACTAAGATCATGGTCGAGTTGTCTGCTTGTATGTGTATGTAAAACAATGATTAGGTGATGTCGGATCTGATGTGACTGATATTGACCGACACAGGACGGACGCTCAAATGAATTTATAGCCAAGACTTGGGCATGGTGGCATGTTCTAGACATACCGTCCTGCTGTTAATACAATCACCAATGTTGTGACATTATCACAAGTGGCGCTTTGGTTTATACTCCAAGACTCAGCTTGACACGTCTTTCCATCTTTCAATTTCCCAGTGGTGGTCAGCACCTCCATAATTAATTAAAAGCACTCATGTCTTAAAATTGCTCTCAGCTGAGATTTCTACATAGAAATAAATTTCTGACAATAGCGTTCATTCAAGCCCCCTCAGCTTCTTCCATTCCTGCTCTGTCATCCCAAACTCCACCAAGTCATGCCATTTGTAATTCTGCCAGATGGTTTCCCTACGTCGCCCTTCCAGCCTGAAACCCATATCCTTGTACAGATGCTCTGCTCTTGAGTTATATGAAGCGACGCATATTTCGATCGTGTGTAGACCAGCGTGTCTGAAACCCCAGTCTAGACCCCAATTGATAGCTTCTCGTCCATATCCTTTGTCCTGGTAGGGTCGAGCAATAGAAATGCCGAGGCTGGCGTTTCTGTGGTGCATCCGGGACTGTGGAATACCTCCCCAGCCTATACACATGATGCCGATGATATCCAGGTCTTCGGTGGTTGCCCGTATTTCTGATTGCTCTCCTTCTTCCTGACGAACACATATGGCTACTCCTAACAGAGACTCTGAGACCGATTTGAGATATGAATCGCACTGCTGTTTTCCTGTCGGTTGGAGTACGTTTGATGAAGCCATGACTTGTATAATTGGGTCATTGACGACTTGAGGAATAAACTTCTTCAAGTGTTCATCGGATTCATCGACTCTGATATATTGCAAACGGCTTGACTGAAAAGAGTCGACAATGGATTGGGTTATGTCGTCCATACTGGCAACAGTATATTCTTGAGAATGAAATAAGCTGGCTGTATCTATGAGAGATGAAATCTTTGGCCGATGTGAAATGTCTAGACTTTATGATGGTCGAGTTTGGAACTAGGCGTATATTTATATACTACGTAGTAGTCCTGCATCCAAAGCTTGCAAAGACTTTTAGGATCGGCCAATGAGTCATCTGCCGGTTGATCCGACTTAGTGCTAATCTACAAACATAATACATCCAGTCACCCCGCATATGAATCATGCTATCACTAACTACTTATAGTAGTCATTTTGTCCAGAACGATGGCTTTCTGCTGTATTATACTTATTAGACTATAATTTATAGCTATTTAGGTTGCTCAGCCAATATAATCACTTTAACGATGAAATGGTTGTCATTGTCTCGATATTTTACCTACCATTGTCCCTGAAGTGAATACACTGTGCGTTCTCGAGGCAGAGTTGCTTGTAAATTTTCAAGCCAAGTGCCAATCCGTGTTATTGATAAAGAGGGAGATGGAATGTCGATGAGCGACGCTTGGTTGACTTTCCATGATATTCGTCCCGCTTTCCAACAAGGGCAATTCATCTTCAGCTCGTAGCCAACTATATCAATCAAACTCAGAAACCATCACAACATGACGGGTGAATATGTGGCAGACAATTGGGAGTGTTCTTCGAAATTACTCGGGGCATGAGCGACGACGGATTGAATACCTTATCGTGCGGAAAGATGGGATATATCTTCATCTTTGTTGAAACCGTAGATAGGATACATGGCGTGAAGACAATGCAGCAACACGACTGCGTAAAGTGCAGTAGCTCAGCGGCGGCCAACGAAGGACAGGAGGTGGGAAGTGAGGGGTTGGCAAAGTTTCGTAATGAGACATCAAACCATCTGAGTCCCTCCTGACAGGACATATCAGCTCCATTATACTTTTAGAATTCCTGTTCATTCCGGCACTTGCTCAGCCAGGCTTGTTCGTCGTTTGATTGGAACAAATATAGGGTCAACGCAAGACCTGTTGGTTCTGTGTATAACCAACTGCATTTTTGAAACAACTACCCCTGCATAGGCAAGGGCCAAGAGATAGCTGTGATATTTGTGTTCTTTGTCAACGAATAACACAACAAGAGAACCCGCTGCGGCTGAGAAACCCTGTCTATCATCGTCTTCCTACCTCGAAGTACTTGAGTAGTGACACCCCAGGACTATGAGATACAGAAATCCTTCCTCGATTAAAGAATTACCAGTTTCCTAACTCCTCTTACGTTTATACCATTTCTAAGACACCACACAAGATGGACGTTTCTCTCAGTTCCGACGTTCTTGAGCAACTCAACACCGCCGAGGCAAAAGCTCTGCACGACATCAGCGACAAACTAAGCGCCTGCGGCGTTGGAAAAATTGTCAATCTCCCTCAGATCATCGTGGTGGGCGAGCAATCTGCTGGCAAATCATCAGTCCTTGAGGCTATCTCTCATGTACGCTTCCCCGTTGAAGGCAATCTTTGCACAAGATTTGCGACAGAGCTGGTCCTTCGTCAAGCCGATGAAACACGAGTGGATGTGAGCATAAGATTTGCAGATAAGACCAGAAAATCCCAGCCATTCCAGAGAAAAGGGTTTCACGAAAATGATCTTCCCGACATTATCAAAGAAGCCAAAGAGTGCATGGGCTTCACCCGAGCTGGCAAAGACTTTTCAAAGGATGTCTTGCGCCTAGAAATTGAAGGGCCCAAAATGTATCCATTGAGTCTTGTCGACCTTCCTGGCTTGTTCCATACAGACACCGAGACTCAGTCTCTTGGCGGCAAAGAAACCGTTGATGAGTTGGTGGAGAGTTACATGCAGCAAACCAACAGTATTATCCTCGTTGTAATTACGGCCAACAACAATCTCGCCAATCATGTCGCACTTCACAAAGTAAAGACCGTCGATCCCCAAAGACGTCGAACTATCGGAGTCGTCACCAAACCCGACCTTACGCATGCCGCAGGCGCTGATGAGCGAACATATGTCAGAGTTGTCAAGAACCAAGAAGGCGCCCACAAGCTCCAGCTGGGGTGGCATGTTCTTCGCAACAGGGCAGAAGACGAGACAAGCCTCGACGCCAGGGACAAAATCGAGGAGTCTTTCTTCCAGAAAGGTGCTTGGGCAACAATTCCTGAAGAGGATCGCGGAATTGTTAGTCTTCGCAAGAAGCTCAGCAGAGTCTTGTACAATCATATCCGCAACAGCTTACCAGGAGTTGTCGAAGATATCGAGACGAAGCTCAGAGAGCGACAGGAAGACCTGACTCGACTAGGAAGCCCCAGATCTGAGCCTCAGGACTGGAGGTCCTTTCTCCTCACCATCGCTGGTGACTTTCAGCGTCTCGCTCGGGATGGCTGTCTCGGATGTTACAATGACCCCTTCTTTGGTGGCTTGGATGACGATGACCGCAAGCTTCGGGCCCTGCTCCGAAATTTTAACCGAGCCTTTGACTATACCCTCACGACGAACGGGTCCGCTCAAAGGATCGTCCCAACAGACGATGCTGAGCCTGAAACGACGGAGCTTCCAAGTTATTTAGAGGTATTTCTGGAAAAGTACCCTTATCAGTTTCCAGAACCCGAGATTATCACGGCAGAAGAACTCAGCACAGAACTCGAGAGGAAAGCCGCCATAAATCAAGGCCGAGAATTTCCGGGCTCTCCAAACGCAGACCTCGCCATGCAATTGTTCAAGCAACAGGCCACTCCTTGGAAGAAAATTGCCACCTTTCATGTTCAAACCGTGACTACCGTTGCAAAAGCCTTTGTCGACCAGTTGTTCAAACATGTGATAGGGTCACCACATGACAATCCAACCACGGAGGCCATTTTGTCTACCTGTGTAGACCCGTTTTTCGAGGAAAAGGAGAAGTTGCTGGAGAAAAAGATCGAAGAGTTGTTGAGACCTTACGCGCAGGGCTATGCGTTTCCTATGGACATTGAATTTTATCGAGAATTTTCTCAAAAGTCAGCAGATCGCCTCGCACGTCAAGTATGCGATATGCTGGAGTACCAGTACCCAGAGGCTATTAACAATGAGTCAAAAGAGAAGTTGTCACCTGAAATGATAGCTCAAGCTATAGCTAAGAATGGGAATCAACACCATGGGGAGTTCGGAACAGACAAAATCGTCGACATGATGTTGACGTATTACGAGGTGAGTGCCAGACACATTGAGGCTCATGGCTAGTTTGTTGACCGACGCAGATGTCCCGGCGCACGTTTACAGATAATATTATCAATTTGGCCATCGAAAGTTGTCTGGTATGCAGCATACCTGACATCCTCACCCCCGCACAAGTAGATCGTATGAGTAGGGAACGGCTTATGGAGCTTGCAGCAGAACCCATCGAAACGACGTCTCGAAGAAAATGTCTCGAGGCGGAAGTTGAGGTTCTCCGCAAGGGTTTGGCCCAGTGCCGAATCTACAGGCCAAGAACTGTCACAGGTATGCAAGACTTGTCAATAGCTAGAAGAATTGAGATTGACAGAACAGTTCTGCCGTCGTCGAAATCGAGCCCTCCCATTCCCAAAACACCCGCTATTCCTTCAGTCCTGGCAACACCTTCAAAGCCAACACCTCCTCAGCCAACCCCTCTTTTCCCAGCGACATCCTGGTCTGCATTCGCGAATACAAAGATCAGCACAACGGGACAAAATCTTCCTCAAATCTCTTCAAATCCGACACCTAGTTGGGCCAGCCCTTCTGATAACACAGCGCCAGTTCCTAAACCAGCGTCAGGACAGAACCCGACAAATTCAGCTCCGGATGGGTCGCAGCTAAGTCGTAACATATCAAATTTGTTTTTCGGAGGAGGCGTAGCAGCTACTTCACAGAAAAAGTCTGCCAACTCTATTGGTTTCAATGATACGGGAAACTCGACACCACAACAACCACCTGTTAGCTCAGGTCTTCCCAATGGTGGAAATTCGACTCCAAAGCAAACTCTCCCTGGTTCTGGTGGGTACAGTGCCAGTCCATTCGGATCCTCATCCAAATAAGGACATGCATTCTGCTGACACCATGTCTGTTTGAAAACCGACCAACCGAATCGCATAATACCCTGTTGGACCGCCATGCAAACTCGAGAGTCAGCGATGAGGCTTCCATATCTAGAGATACCAGACCTTAGCACTGTTACTATCGATCGACGCTTTCATATTTGTCATCAACAACCGTTTGAAAACTTTTCACCGGAAGAACTGCGACTCAAAGGGCCATTCTGGTAGTATCATCTAGCCTAGCTTAAGCTTGTAGTATTTTTAGTGTTATAACTTTAGGAACACCTTTGCACGTGTGAACTACTGATGGACATCTATGACAATACTTCTTCTTTCACTACCAGTATTCCTTTCCACTTTCTCATCAACAGTCAAGCATGAGGTTGCATTCCTAATCGTACCCTTCCTGGTCAGCTCTGTGGTCTGTCCAACAACAGCAGCAGCGCTATTGTTGACATAGCTTCTTTACCATCAGAGCGAGGGGCTTTTTATGTACTCTAGGAGCTTCTAGCGCGGTGTCGGAATCTCGAGAAAGTCCGAGATGCAACCCAATGCTTTGGATAACCCCTCAGAACCCTGATATATCATGCCTAATAGCGTCCCATTTAATACAGGCAAAGAAAGATACAAGATACCGGTTTTGGGATGGTCTCATAGATTATGCATCCTTGTGACCTCGTACTCTGTTCCCCACCCTCCCGCGCGGGAGCGGTGGGTGGTGTATTGTATCTGTATTGTATCTCTCGTTGTTCCCCACTGTCGCGCGCGGCTCGTACACCACAATGTTAACATATCGCTCCTAGATAGCATTTTCCCTCAGGATGACAAATGCTAGCAGGCCGGGCAATAGGGACGCACGCCTTTCGGCTTTGGGAGCCAGTACGTACGCACGCGGCGAACACTTGGCTGCCAAGCTTCGATAGGATCTTATTATTAGACCAGTTCAATGTATCCCTACCGTGAACGTCTTAAGCCCTGCCTTCCCACTGACAAAAATATCAGCGGAGAAGCGCGAATCAGTACGGAACATAACTTGCTTTCCATTACGGGATTGCGCTGAGTGTCTTCGCTTTTGCGAGGTGTACAAGTTTCGCGACTGAGAAACCAAATCAAATAAGTCAACTTCATTCTAACAGTATTGACCATGGTTTGTAATTCCCAGGAAAGTCGCTCGTCAAATGGCTAACTTTGGATGGGACAAGGTCACCGCGGATTGGAAGAAAGTGGTCGATTCGTCCGGTGAATTCAATCGCCAGCCGAGTTCGTTTCGAAATTGGATCTCGAGGCAACCTGGCGCGAGATTCCCGCCGGAGAAAGATCGCTACCATCTTTACGTTAGCTATGCCTGTCCATGGGTACGTAACTGTAGTTATCACACCGCCTCCGGTTTGCATGGCTGATCGACAGCTTTACCACCCCGTAGGCTCATCGTACGCTCATTGTGCGAAGACTGAAGGGACTCGAGGATTTTATCAGCTTTACCTCAGTCCACTGGGATCTCGACAGCAATGGTATGTTACTCCAGCTCGCCACCTTGTCAATAGGCTGATGATGGCTGCTAGGATGGCGGTTTGTACGTAGCGACGAACACGTCCCCGGTGATTTCGTTGTCCCAGATCCTGTCTCGGGACACGAAGACTTCACTCACATTCGTCAAGTCTATTTTGAGTCAGAGCCCACCTACGAAGGTCGCTTTACTGTCCCCATACTTTATGACAAGAAGTTCAAAACCATTGTGAATAACGAGAGTAGCGAGATCATTCGCATGCTGTATACGGAGGTTGGTTGGGATGCTGCTCGAACCACTGGATGTTGCCAAAAGTACTAAAAGATACACTAGTTTGATCATCTCCTGCCTGCGGAGTACCGCCAGGTCCAGCTGTATCCAGAACATCTTCACCAAGAGATTGAAGAAGCAAATACATGGATCTACAGAGATATAAATAACGGAGTGTACAAGACCGGTTTTGCTACAAAACAAGACGCGTATGAACGAAACATAACGGTGTTGTTCGAAGCTCTCGACCGGGCTGAGGCTCATCTGGCCTCGCAAATGGATGGACCATACTACTTTGGCCGAAATCTCTCTGAAGTCGATATCCGTCTGTAAGTTGTTACCATCTAACTACTATTCGTGATGCTAAGATGGCCTCAGCTACGTCACCCTTGTTAGATTCGATGTATGTCCACATGTTTCCACTGGCAAGACTCACGCTGACTGAGCGAATATAGCCCGTGTACGTGCAGCACTTTAAGTGCAATATCCGTGACATTCGGTCGGGTTATCCATTCTTGCATAGATGGATGCGCAATCTATACTGGAACCACGACGCGTTTCGCAAGACGACCGAGTTTGACCACATAAAATGGCACTACACGAAGAGTCATACTCATATAAATCCATTCTCTATCGCCCCGCTTGGTCCCGTGCCGCACATGCTTGGAATTGACAAGGAGGTTCGTGCTGTTAACTTTGTAACACACACAACATGAGCAAACAACAATGGGAGCAATAAGCAGGGGAACACAACATGTAGTCCGTAGAAAGACCACAATTAAATTAGACCTATACCTTTTCTGTTATATATGCTTGCAACAATCTCAAGAAGAACCTAGATCTTCAGTTCATATCACAATAACGACGACGAACACATGAAAACTAATATCATAGTCCAATATATCAAATCACAGCAAATTACACCTAAATACTTCAATTTTGTGTCTTATGTTAACTCTACACCTTGCCTTGACACCTGCCTGGACTTCCTCCTGCTTTAAAAAAAAACCCATCAGAGTATTCTTTTTATATAGTCGAGGCTAGAAATTGAAAACAGATCTTGAAATTATGATATCTCTTGGATCCCAACTCGAAGATTTATAATAGAATAGAACTACAAGTGATAGAAATCAGTCAGATGAACTTACTATACGCAATCTTACCATCTAAAGCCGCGTAGCCATCATCGAATATTGATTCAACTTTATTAATAATACCGTTTTGCACTGGCAGTTCCACGACTAACTATAGCGTACTTGTTCTAAAAGGCTGTGTTGGTCCACGCCCCATGGTCGTTTATGCGATGTTGTACCCCGGCGATTCCCACTTTCCTGACAAATCCATTGAGCAGCCACCTGAGCCAGCCGCGCGGGTGCAAGTTAACATACGCCCAATTCGGGGATAATCAAAAAGTAACTAGTAACCCATGATCGTGGCTGCTTCGTATTTAATATAGAGGTGGTCTGCGAGTTTATAACCATGCCAAAGAATCCATCTGCCACTGACTTTTAAAATATTCATCCTTCATCTCATTCTTCACTCCCTCTCTGTATTCTTTCTCTTCTTCTCAAAAGCAATGGCAGCACAATCCGCCAAGCGAGCTATCCTCGTAACGGGTGCTACAGGAAAACAGGGTGGCGCCACGATCAATGCGCTTCTGGACGCTGGAGCTACGTCCAACTACACTATCCTGGCTCTCACTCGCAATCCAGCTTCGTCTGCAGCTAAGAATCTGGAGTCACGTGGAGTCAAACTGGTGTCTGGTGATCTAGGGAATGTCCCGGATGTATTTAAGAAAGCCAAGGCAGTCGCCGGAACCTCAATATGGGGTGTTTTCAGTGTTCAGGTTAGTCCTCACCATGGCTAGCAGTTGGAACTAGTTCGCTGACGGTTACAGACTCCCATGGGCAGTGGAGCCTCGGTAGAGACGGAGGAAACTCAAGGGAAGTCGTTGGTGGATGAATCACTGGCCAACCGCGTACACCACTTTGTGTATTCATCCGTCGACCGCGGCGGTGAGACTGTCTCCTGGAAAAACCCGACAGATATTCCCCATTTCGCCAGCAAGTACCGCATCGAGCATCACCTCGTCGACAAGGCCAGCAATAAAATGACCTGGACGATCTTGCGCCCTGTCTTCTTCATGGACAATATCGCTCCTGAAGGCTTTGTGGCCAAGGTGACTGCCACCGGGTGGAGGATTACCCTTGGGGATGACAAACCGCTCCAACTCATCGCTACTCGCGACATTGGCTGGTTCGCTGCGCAGGCCTTCCTGCGCCCAGAGGCATTCTCTGGTCGTTCTATTTCTCTGGCAGGCGATGAAATCACCTTTGGCGAGGCCAATCGCATTTTCAAGAGCAAGATTGGTCACCCGATTCCGGAAGCTCTGTCTCTGGTCGCTCATCTGCTCCTTGCTGGGGTCAAAGAATTGAAGACCATGTTTCGCTTCTTCAAAAAGCAAGGATATGGTGCCGACATTCAAACTCTCAAGATTGAGCATCCTGGACTGCTTAGCTGGTCGGAGTGGCTGGATACTGAAGGCAAAAAAGCATGGAAGAAATAACACTATACCACCTACATATGTTACCCTTATGTCTGAGGTTGGAGTCTAGCGATACTATGCCAAACTATATTCCCTTTGTCTTATTACATTCTGAACTCTCATCTAGTATTATCAACACTGCTTCTAAATTATATCTAAAGTAATAACTCAAGCTGTCAGAGTCCCAATTCATCCAGTTTATATCGTATTATAGTGCATATACTATATAAAGAAAGCATTGATAGAATAAAGTAGAGGTTTTTCTTGGTTTTCTTTTCCTAGAAATGTAAAAGGGCTGGTACATGTCAAGAAACTGCTATATCTATGCCACATCAGCAAGACGATGCAACAGTCGACCTCTATGTGCTTGGCTGAGGTCACCCCATCGTCTGTTCGGGGTGTCGTGTGCAATCTGGACAGAAATGTCAACATCTTCAGAGCCAGCACCCTGAAATTTTGTGATTTCTTCCTCGTTACCACAGCGAAGAACAGCGCATGAGTACATCCTTCAAGTGAGAAGGAGATTCAAGTAGATTGGGATCATACCGACGCCGGATTGGGAGCGTTGATGGTTTGGTTCGACTTGGATTTTACAAATTCATTGTTAACAAGCAGCTCTAGTGGAAGCTTGAGCGAATGCCATTAGGCGTAACCAAGTCTTTTGTATAGAGGAAGCGCAAACTCTCGAAATTAAAGACGAATCCTTGTGACAGCCAAAAGTAAATAGTTGGGAATGGAAGAAGTGTACTAAGTGTTCAACAGAGAGAAACAAGATTTAGAGGACTTACAGTAACATCGTGAAGTTGGCTAGTATCTGCTCGATCTACTCGTTGATGTCATTACATCTGGCTAGGAAGTCACATTCGCGAAGTCCTAACGAAGGTGGAAACCCTTTTCATAGTTTCGGCGCTGTTATTCTTGCTGAGGAAGCTGAAAGTGGAATTTTCCCAAGAATTTTGAAAGAAAGGGAACATTTATTCATGGTTTGATACTATATAAACACTGCATAGCTTTACCTGTAAGTAAAACCTGTAATGCATGACCACCTGGGCCATCAAGAAGGAAGAATAATACATCATGGACAGGGGCGGCAGATGTAGTCATACCGGTTATTCTGTGACTCATTCACATGTGCTGGATGCGAGAGCGCTTAGTCTTGCGCAACTTTCTTCTGAGTCCGGACTTGCAACCAGTGTACACCTTTGTAGGGAGAGCCTCAGCGACCGCGGCAGTAGTGGTTGGGGCGTCTACGGAGACGGTCGCAGAGTCTTGAACTGGCAGTTCGGGGGCGACTGAGCTAGTGATAACCGCATCCTGGGCAGCAGTGGTTTGGTCTGCAACGGCAGTCGAAGCTGACGCGGAGTCATCTGCAGGAACCTCGTCACCATCTTTGAAGAGAGCTGGGCCAGGGATAGTGTAGTTCTTGAGGGTGGTGTAAGGGTCGAAGTAGATGCCTGGGTCCGTGGGTGTGTAGAGCTCAGTGGCCAAAACACCTTCTGGCTTGGCGGTACCCGAACCAGTGATTTCGATGTTGAAGCACTGGGGATAGTTCTGTGCTCCTCCCAGCTCGTAGGATCCGTGGACGGCGATGGTTTCGTGACGGAAGACATAGTTGCCAGGAGCGAGTGTCGAGGGTACGTTGGTAGTCCATGTTCGGTTGTTGTTCACCATCTTGGTAGCCGCCCATTCCTGGGTTTCAAAATCGATGCCAGCCTCATCGATCTTGATCCACTTGAGCGCAGTCTTGTCAACCTCGGAGCAGTCGCCATCGCAGCGAGCAACATAAGTCATCATGGGACCAAAGTGAGCCCATTCCGACCATTGAAACTCAACAACACCGCCAGCAGCAACTTGGACGGTCAGATTCGCAGGCTTTCCGTTCTTCTGACAGACAATGTCAGGGTTGGTATAGTCAGATGGCGCCACGAAGCCACTGTCCAAGTTCTCTGCGGACCAAGCAGCCATGGGTGGGAGGGCAACTCCATTTATGGTATCGTAGTAGTAGTTGATGAGGTAACCAGCATGTTGAACTCCATCAGTCGTGAAACCGGTCACAACGCCGTGGGCGGCGACATTGCCGACGAGTGCGGCAAGAGTAAGAACGTTGCGCATGATGATATATTGGATTAAATGAATGTGAATATTAGTAGGGCAGCTTTTGCGGTTGGTAAAAGTTAAAAGAATGAAAAACGCACAGCTAGCACCTGGCTGAAATGAGTGGAAAGAATGACAAGAAGGAATGCAGTTGGGTAAGTAGTCAGAATCATTTTCGGCAGTGTGCTACACCCATCTTAATATACAGAGACTATGGAGATTATATCAGGCTCGCATTGGGATGAAGGGACTCTGGAAAATGCATGGAACCGGGAGCTGAAACGTTGGCAGTCTCGGTTCCCATTAAGCGATAACTTAAATCGGTTAGGTGTTTCCAGTGTCATTGTGAGTGGTGACCTCCACATGTGTTTACTTGGGCTGAACACCCATACAAGGGGCAGACTTGAAATTCAGTGACCTGCCTAATCTCCGTGTATCTTGACTGAATACGGAACATGATCAGCAACAAGTGCCGGACGGAGGACTAAAACTGTTAGTGCGCGGCATATTGTAGATATATATCGCTTGTAGTGCCTAGATAGGAACTAAGATAATGAGCTAATTACTAGATGTGTCTGTATGCTAAACTCGAAGCTTTATACAATAGTCGAATTTGGCAAATTCCTGCATTGCTTTTTGAAATTAAAAATCCTTTATCTTTGTGTTGAAAAGCTAGTTTGTACGCCATAGTCCCTCCGTGCTAGTGAAAACAGTTCCCTTTGGTCTACCACGGCGAACGGCTCTTGTTAGTATTTGGTATTTGGACCTCCATAACCGTCGTGTGAACTTACCGTCGGTTGTCATAGAGCCAGTCCCATGCATCTCTGGCCCGTAGGACGATTGAATCGAGAGCCACGCGGTGGTACTTGTCCCATTCGTCCACTAAAGACACGTCTGGGTCATCCTTGCCCCGCGGATAGAATTTGTCAATTTTGGCGAGATGTTCTCTCATGGCGTTGTATGTATCGCATCACATATCCCATACGTCATCGTGGTTCATGTAGTTGAATAACATGCCTACACAAAGAATGGCGGTTAATCGTCACATGAAGTTCTCTTGTCGCCGTTGCTTTACGCTTACCATGTTCCTTGAACAGCTGTAACTGTTCATCCGAGCTCCTCCTCTTATAAGTCTCCTCTTGATAGGTGTTCTTGTGACCGAAGAGCTGATTTTTGTCAGATTATACGCAAATGGTCTCGGGTTTACTGCTGCTTACATTTTGTTTCTTGTTGTTTAGACGACCGAGAGCGACGGTGAGTCTATCTTTATGAGCTAAATTGCCGAGCTCTGAATGGAGTAATTGGAAGAAGGAATATGGTTCATCGGGATCGGCAGGACTCTCCCATGGAAAAACCGAAACTCGGACGGCTGTGATCCATTTGTCGACCCATCCGCAATCGACCTTACCTGAAGTTGTACCGGGTTGTGGTATCTGTCTCAAGACTCTTCCCTTAGCGAGCCACGTTTCAAAGAACTCGCCGAGCAGCTGGGCTTCATACACATGCTCAGCTACAAAAGTGTCACATCCGATCAGCTACCTATCTTGTCTGAGAACATGAACAATTCAGAAATTGCACTTACTTTCGTAAGGGGCTCGTCGGGTGACACCATTTCCGAGATGAACTATGTCAGCCGTTGATTTTGGCAGGACGGACCAATCTGAACAGAGTGAAGATGCATTGCCCCAGTAACTGGAGATAGAGTCATATTTGCCACCATCGGCTCCATCCCACGGTTTGGTTGCAGCAGCTGGAAAAGCAGGATATCTGTATTCAGGCCCACTTCTGATATTTAGTAGGTCGCAAACATTCATTTCTTTGTAAGATAAGGTGATAGTTTCTACAACTCGTGATTGGAGATCATTGAGTTTGTCTTGGTCTTTGCTACAAGCTCTGTCGTCTGGTTCTTCAGTTTCTGCACGGCGCAACAGAACGTCACCGGGCCACATGCCATCGGTACCTCCACGACATCCGGAGCAAGGCTCGATATCATCACGAACACCCCACTTGCAAGACATGCATACGCAACCGCAGCAATCCCTGGACTCTTCAGGA
Organism: Fusarium penzigii; assembly: GCA_013623535.1. NCBI lineage: Eukaryota > Fungi > Ascomycota > Sordariomycetes > Hypocreales > Nectriaceae > Fusarium > Fusarium penzigii. Next base: position 22,204 of record JABFFC010000483.1, read on the forward strand.
TCAATACAGTTGCTGCATTGGCCGTCATCACAGCTCATCTCACCCAAACGTTGATCAAGATTCTGCTGGACAAACAGGTCAGCGCCGTAGGGTAGGGCGTCGTTGGGCTTGGCGTTAACGACGCCCCAGTTATCTTTTGGATTGTTGGATCCTCGCTTGTCTAGTCGATATGGTAAGGCCATGTCGGAGTTTCCGAGGCCAGGCAGCTCTTCTAGGGAGCTTCTCTTGGCCTTGTCAGCCGACCAACAATGTAGACCCTTATCGTCTACCTGGACACAATTAGTATAAGCAACCGAGACGGTACAGATTCGTCACTGACATCCTCGAAGAAGAATGTCGTTTGCCCGAAATCATCCCACCCAAATCTCTCCCTATAACATATGTTAGCAACTGATTCCTAAAGAGTGCTTGGACAAGACACGCATACTCTCCGTGGGTGGCCTGGTGGAAAAAGTTCCTATCAGCAGTCAGTATAATTCAGGCATGAAAACACGAGCATGATTGCCACCTACTTTACATTATAACCCGCACATGCCTTACCGTCACTTTCTTTGGCGATGGCCCATTTCGCTAATGCTTGTGTCTGAACCAAGATCTGACAGCAGGTTTAGTAACCCTACCCATAGGGCCAAGAAATATGAATCAATGAGGAACATAACTTACATGAACTGGATCAGTTATGTCGGAATCTTTACCTTGAACCCGAGGCAGAACCTCGAAGTTTAGAGAAACACCAAAAGTAACATAATGTCCCAGAGTTATCGTGGTGCCGTTCTCACCCCCGCCACTGAAAAGAACATCCTCAGGAAGGGCAGATATTTTGGTCTTGTCGCGTTTTTCTGCTGCGCTCTTTATGTCTTCCAAGTCGAGAGTGTCTGGAAAAGTAGCCGCATAATTTCCCAAGTCGGCCTCGATGCGTGTGGTGAGGCGTCCGTTGAATGTGGCATCGTTGTCAGGCCTGACACTTGGAGAGTCTCTTCCATCGTCCGTGGCAAGCAAAATTCCGCGTAGGATGTAAGGGTTCACATTCATGCTTCCCCACCATGCTCCTGTACGAACTTTGTGCCCGCCTAAGTACTCAGGGGCTGTCTCTTTGGTAGCAGGGTTGCCTAATCCCGCTTGATCAATGTCCAAACGGCCGATGCCACCAATCCCAAGAATTACGTCGGTTTTCCACGTGAGCTTGATGAACCCATTGGCTTGCTGGACGTCGACGTTGGGTTTACCTCTCGTCGCGGTTGCCTGTATTGAAACTTAGATTACTACTTGATCGTACACTCAGAGAACCTCTGAGGGGAGTCATACAACGACTGAAACAGGGTAGAACATGTGAGCATCGATATGCCCGTCAACGAATGCTGCTATACCCTCGCCGTAGTCTTCGTTACCAACCGGGCAATTCTCAACTGCTTGCCAAAAGATTGGAGTACCCAGGTCCTTTTTTTTATCGTGATGGCAGTCCCTGAATCCCAGTCGAAGTTATCATCATCGCGAAACACGTCTTTCTAGTCAGTGTTTAGGGCTGAAAAATATCTACCCTCAAGGTCTCTTGTCTCGACTCCGGGAGAGTCGACAAGTGCGTCCCAGTAGCCTTTGACATTACTAATGTCCATTCCCACAGCAATATTAGCGTCGCCTCTCGTTTCGAGCCTATCGAGATCGAATGAGAATTCGTTAACTTGTGATGTTGGTGGACTTCTTTTTTAGCAAACTGGTCGGGAATACTCTGATCTGTTCACACCAATTGTTAATCACATGTCTCTCAGATAGCATTGCACCAAACCACAACTGACCTTGCGCAACCTCCAAAGAAATGGCCCGAGCAAATGAGTTTGGGGCACACTCGTCAGGCATCTCAACCAACGTGCCTTCAACGCCTCTCTCCATGGTTCTAAAACAGCCCTCAATGTCTTCGCTGGTGCAAACAACCCGAGCAGTTTGGGTTTTGTTGACTGGGTGGTTGAAGACGTCTTCGGGGCAGTCAAGGAAGACAAGCGGTTCGGGTCGCCCATCTCTCTTCCTAAGTTGAGTAAGGCCATAAGAGTCTCCAACCGCAAGAAGGAAGCCAAAGCCCGAGTTGGTGGGATCAAGCTCGCCTGACTCTGACCCACCTCCAAATGTAATGATGCCATAGCTTGGATCAGCTGTATCTGCAGGCATGATAGTTTTGGGGAACAGATGCTTCAAATCAACAAGTTCGAACGTATTGCTTGATCGATTTCTGGCCACGTCACCAGTGACGGCCGAGAGTGCCGATAGATTACCATCGTCCTGATCGATAGAGCCGAATTATTAATCCGGACAAGCCCATCTTGTTAGCGTATTCAATCTTGGCCTCGAAAGTCTGATTATCGTCGTAGCTGAGTATATGGTTAGTTTGATCTATCGCCAAGCAAATGTAGAGTGAGCATGAGATTCCTACGAAATCCAATTGTCATTGTTATAGACTAGGTATCGCACCGCTGCGTCTTTTTCATGATAAGATGTGGCACCAGTCTTGGTAAGAATGTTTTGGATCTCTTCAAACAATCATGGTTAGTCCAAAGTTGACAAAACGGTAGAATATTGCGATCTCACCTCGGTATGACAAGATGCCAGCTGTGACGTTTAATATAGGCCCTAATATCACTGTAGCTAATATAGGGGTCCCTGCACTTTTGCAAGTGGTATAGTGGTCATAATTTTATGCTGTCACACCAGCAATATCAGTGCAAGAACCCTTGTCACCAAGACCCTTGAATCTACACCCTGACTTCCAGCAAGATGATGACTTCAGCCTGAGGGACCGCCCGTAAAATCCAAGGCCAAGAACGATATTCTGGGGTTTTACCCGCACACGCCAAAACTATATGGTGAAGATATGTTAGCTTTATGTGCCTATAAAACGGACAACTTGCTGGAGCATACCAAATCGAGAGCTAGATCAATCTCAGTGAGATTCTATGTGCAAGGACTTGGTTGCCGATGGGGTTTTCGCTGTCCCAAGTACCATGCAGGTCGTAAGACATAAGATTAATCCAGTCAACATATGGCTCCATTCCCTTGGGGTCAAAGTGCCGTAGATACCAGTAAGATGTCGGGGCGGTCAAGGTGACGATGTAGTCCTGACCACTGGACTTGATGGCAGCTCGGACTCTTTCACCAAAGAAACATAATCGGCAGCAGCTTTGCTTGAACCACCTCGGTCTTCCCCGCCTGGATACTCCCAATCAAAGGCGATGCCATCATAACCATACTCAGCCAAGAACCCGAGAAGATTTCTGATGAACGTCGCCCTGTTGGCCCACGTGGTGAGACCTGGGAAGATGCTCTGCCACTTGGTTCCGGGATCACTGAATGTCCAGCCACCAAGGGCGATTACAATTTTGAGGCCTGGGTTCCGTGCCTTGAGATTTCCCACATTTTTGTATAATTCGGGGGCGACGCCGTCCATGTTGGTGATCCTGAAGTCTTGATCGATGCAGCCAAATGCGATGTTGAGATGCGTAAGAAGATCGACGGGGATCTCTCAGAGTATCATTGTGCCGCAAGCATGATCAGTATTCCAGCCTTCCCAGTATCCGATGACTTTCTGTCGAGCATCGGATCTGGGGGCTGATGGCTTGGGCTGCTCGCAGTTGGACTGGCAACCTTTGGTATCACAAAACTCCGAAGTTGTATCACAGAAGCCATACTTGGAGCAGCAAACGTTGATTGGACATTCTTGGCCAGGGCTCTTGGCATATTTTCAACATTCTGCTATGGCATCGCAGTTGGATTGACACCCTTCGTCACAGTACTTGGGTTCATATCCACACCAGCCATCAGCGCCGCAACAGGCTTTGTTGGAACATGGCTTATCAGGACCACAGGTATAGTCACTTTGGCCACCGGTACCTAGTTTTGAAACAGCCCATCCAGCAAGTGACGGAGAGAGGAGATGGGTTCTGGCAAGCCCCTTTTGGAGGTGTCCTGGGAGTTCTGAAGGCCGCTAATCTGCTTGTCATGTAGAGTTCGGTGTTGGCGAACATGGGTTCCAAGGTGGATAAGTGCTGATAGAACAAAATGACGAAGATGAAACATAGTAAAGTTGATAAATGAATGGCGGACTGCCGCTTAGAAACAATCATAGTGAACTACAACGAAGAGGTCTCATTATAGCCAAGAATGATGTGTACGAAATGAAGGCGATATGGATGTACTAGAGCAGTTCCCAAGAGGATTGTCGAGCAGTTCTTAAAACAATTCAAAAACCATCGTGGCCCCTACTCGGCGAGCCACATCGGATCGTGGACCTGGCCAACATCATTGCTAAATGGCGCAGTGCACGAAGACGAACATTATTCATTAGACTTAAGGCACTTTGAAGGGTCCATCTTCCAGTGCATCCCCTCAAAATGTTGTTTATCCAAACGTTTCAATTGAGTGAAATAGATGATTGTCGGGGGATACACCAGATACGTGGCCCCGCTCGCCAGCCGTGCGATCAGGGGTCAACCTCACAGCTGAGAGTTGCCTAGCGATCTGAGGGAATGTAAGCGCCCAGGCGGAGGACATAGCCGGTTAACCTGACTTCAATGGACCATGGATGATCGCTGTTGATGGGGGGAGGAGGGAAACTGCGGAGGTAAGGATCCAGGACAATGTGCTGTACACCCTTAGCTAGCATAAACTTATGACACATTTCAGCCGTAGTGGGCCATGGTGTGTCATAGCGGCATGTCATGTAAACTAAAAATACAAAGGAGTAAAGATTGGAAGACATCCGAGATAAGCTTGGTTAGAGGAATCGACCCATCGAGGCGAGAATCAGAATTCAAGTAAAGGTAGTCTGCAACCAGAGATACTCTGGGCGTTATATCTGTCTCGACAAGGAGGTGCAAGAATATATTTATGGCGACGGAGCTCCACCTTTCCAACCTGGGATTGTCGGTAGTTCGAATATCGACATGGGCATCGGCACGCAAGTAGACGAATTCAATCCCCATTGGGAGAGACCATATGTTGATAATGACGTTTTAAGAGAGTTAGGTTATTAGCCATGCGGCGACACAATGCATGGTTTCTAAGGACATTCTGTATTTACTTGTGTAAATATCCACCCTAGTTATATCAAGTGACTGTACTTGCTGAAGTTGAATACTTGCAGCAAAAGACCTTGTACCAAAGAGTGGGATGAGGAGTTTAGCTCCAGGGTAGTTGTATCCATCAAGATCATTCAATGTTGCAGTTCCTAAATCAAGTACATGCTTTCTTCAAGTGATCTCAGGAAGCAATCAACTGGTGGATGTACAGTAATGGTGCTTATTGGCTATTGAGGAACTAACATAAAAGGGATAACGACGATACCAGGCTGGATCAATGTTAGGCTGAGTCGAGCGTTTTGTCGCCAGTGACTAACGGCTGCGCTGCCTGCCGTGCTTGAACCTCGCACTTCAGATGGCCAAGCGTTACTTGTGGCATTCCCAGTTCCCTAATGGTATGGAGGATGAAGCTTCAAGCAGACAACCAAGTCGCAAATTAACTCTGCTCTACTAATAAAAATGCAACCAACTTATTGATCTTAGCTTGGAATTTGACTGAGATATAGTTACAGAATAGCTTAGACATATTAAACCCCGACCCAGCCTACCCTTGATTAACTTGTTTTGCACCGCATTGACGACAGAACCTATCTCCAGCTTGACAGGTGAAGCCACATTGAGGACAGTATTGAATTTTCAATCCCGAAGGTTGACCCATAGAACCCAAATCTTGAGAGCTCTGAAGCCTCCCCTCCTGGGATTGAGAGGCCAGGGAGTACGGCGGTACTGTCTGAGTGTCTGGTACCACATTCGCGATGGGATTGTAGACCCCAGTACTTTGCATTTGAGCAGGCATCGATGGGGAGCCATTGTAGTATTGCGGCGGAGGCGGTGACATGACTGCAGCAGTGTTCTGCTGAGCAGCTTGGTTTTCCTGGGCTGCCTTCTTCATGGCTTCCTCGACGGCGCGTTGTGTTCGTAACTCCTGCTCTTCTTCTTGTCGTCTTCGCAGCTCAACCTCTCGCTGTATCTCAAACTCGCGCTGAGCCTCTAGGGTTCCCTGCTTCCGTACCTCATGTCTAGCGGCTGCCCTGGATGCGCCGACTATGACAGCGGCGCCCAAGATAGGTCTTCGTCGTCGCCCAAACATTGCAATACTCGGATTTACGGGGTATGATGTGTACCTGGGACAATAGAAACAGGACCAGTTTGTGGTGACAGTATCAGAGCAATGGATCCTGGCAAGTGTGCGCGTCAAGCTTTCTTATAGAAATACCCAGAGCAGGGAGAGCATTGTCAGTGACCGTAGTACCCCTCATCCGACATGTGTCAGCATTCTTGAAATATACTTTCCACTGATTAAGGTTCAAGCCGTTAAACCTGTCATGCAAACGCGTTTATTTATCTTTATCGTATCCCTTCGGCTGCGACAAAACTGGTGGCCCCCCCTCCAGCTTTGTTACTTTCTAAAACCACAGGATATATGGGTTAGGGTATGATAGTTTATGTATTGATGTGTATCTCGATGTTTCTGTCGAAGCTGAAAAATATGCGAAGCCTATTACCCTTATTAGTTCCAAAGGTTATTGGTTAAACGGCCAGTCTGTGACCAGTCATACCGCAACCGAAGGAAATTTAAGAAACAAAAGAAGGAAACATGCCAGCGTGTGGCACAGCAGGTGGTACAGTGCTCTTGGTAACCAATAATCTATGTTTAAACAACCAAGTATATCCCAGTATTCACAGCGATGAACTCAGAAAATGCTGTTACAAGCTGGCAATGGCACGCTTACTAGATTAAGCGTTGAGCGTTCACTGAGCCAAGACCCCGTAACCTTAATTCTGGAGACATCTTTTTGAGGTCGTGCGTCGTCGCGCCGTAACTCTCCTTTTCAAAAGAAGTTGTATATACTGCTCAGATCCTTTGATGCAAAAAGTACTAGCCTCCCCATGAAATCCCAGGTCTGCCGGGTCTCTGCTCCAGTCTTGCCCTTCAATATGTTTGTTAACTGCTTAAAAGTAAGTTTATCACCAGCCAGAGAAATGGCCTGGCCTTTGAACATTTGCACTTCAAGGAAGGTTTTGGCCGCGAAAACTTCCATGTCCTCTATGGCAACAAGCTGGCGAGGCCGAGACTTTACTGGCATTTTCCCAATTGTTGCAACTATCTTGCCTGGGAAGCCTCCATTGAAGTTTTCTATAAACGCGGCAGGGCGCACGTTCGTCCAGGTCATGTCTGCTCCCTTGCTCTTATCGACAAGGTCCTGCTGGATGTTGTGCTTGCTGAGGCATATCTGTCGGATTACTCTGCGGTCGGCAGTCCTAAGCGCTCTATAGATGAGTACATAAAATGTTTGTCGCTGTTCTTGATAGCTGCGTCCACGAGGACCTTACCGTTTGCCTCCCTAGTAATGTCAAGTGTGAGCAGGCTGTCAACATCAACGTTCTTATTCATACAGACACTGCGTATCTGTTTAAATTGTCTGTATGCAGAGCTTAAAGTCAGCACAGACAACAGGTAGAAATCTTTCAGAGGCAGAGTCAAGTCTGGATGATCACGGCAGCCAGTCAAATTGTCGCCATTCTTCACCTAGCAGAGGATGGTGTAGTGTCGCAGAGGAATCCCATCCAGGACTATGCCGCTTATCTAACTTTACCGATATTTCTTGAGGATCTATCTAAGGGAGGAATGCAGAAGAGTAGAAACAATGTTATACACTTGTATAATCTACTACATTCTGTTGGCAGATATCATGCGGTTTCTTTAACACTAGTAAGCCAACTAACAGAAGAGGTACAACGACTAGGTACTAGTATAATAGAGTAATACTCTGTGCCTGACAATAAACTATTATTCATGTTTGTACTATCAATATCAAAGTAAATTAAACCTTTGGTTGCATATACTTAAGTGATTAAGTAATGCTTGTAAAATAAATGAATGTCCTAGTACGCCTTTGTCTTCTCTGTCTCGCTGACAATAGACGGCGCATTTTCGGCACGAGAGGCCTCAAGCGCAACCTCGTCCCCAAAGAGGGCCGAAATTTCCTCTAGAGTCAATCCCTTAGTTTCGGGGAAGTAGGTGATGAAAATGATAGTACAAATGATAGTAAAGGCCATCATAATCAAGTAAAATCTCCACCCAATAGTCTCAAAGGCAGTAGGCGCAGCTTCGAGCAGCGTGAGTGATCCAACGAAAAGACCAGCGCATGAGATGGCAAAACCCTTGCCTCGGAGATGAGTAGGCCAAATTTCAGATCCATAGACATAAGTAGACGCATCCATGCAGGTGGCATAGAAGGTAAGGTGCAGGTAGAGGAAGAAAACGCCAGCTGCATTGCCGCCGGTATTAGTAGTGCCACCATACAGAGCTACCATGACGCTGACACCGAGGAGGGACACTGCACAGCCGATCAGACCTGTAACCATGAGCCATTTGCGTCCAACGTAGTCGAGCAGCACGGCGTTGATAGCGTTGCACACAAGCCCCTCAGTCAGCCAGCCGGCAGAGAGTGCTAGACTGCCAGATGTACCATGACCCAGTGCAGCGTACAACGAAGGACCGTAGTTGTTGATTACAGTTGTGCCTGTGAGTTGGCCTGCGAGTAAGGTGGTGAAACCGATGAAAGCTCTCTTTCTGTAATGAGGAACAGTAAAAAGTGATGACCAAGAAGACGGCAGGTGACACTCGAGCTCAACCTGGGCGCGGATCTGGGCAAACTCGACTTGAGCTTCATGATTGGTAGGGTCATCCGAGTCTTGATAGATGCGTTTGAGTATAGCTTCGGCTCTTTCATGCTGATCATGCTCGACGAGCCAGCGAGGAGACTCGGGTATAAAGTATACACCGCATGCCAAAATAAGTGGAGGAAGACATTGAATAGCCAGAGGCGGCCTCCATTGGGCTCCGTCCGCATTGACGAAGTAGAAGCCGAACCCAACCCACGCTGAGGATGCATAACCTAACAGAATGGATACACCATGAAGGCCTACAAGGAGTCCCCGGGCGTGTGGAGGGGCGACCTCGCTTTGCCAGAGAGGCACGATCATAACAAGCCCACCAATGGCAAGGCCCGTAATGAATCGAGCAATGAGATACATAACCAGGTGCACAGAGCCCGCTTGAAGCCCGCCTCCAATAACAGCAAGGACGCTTGCCAAGAACATGGCCTTGCATCGCCCAAGCTTATCTGCAACAGCACCAAACGTCAAGGTGCCAATAAGACCTCCACCTTGAAACAGGCCGTTGATGGCTCCAATCAGTGCGGGAGCATTGCTAGCAGTGTCGAGACCGAAGTAACTCAGGAAAGACGGCTGTCCAAGGGTGGACCCTATGATGGCAGAGCAATAGCCATATGTTATACTTCCGAAGGTCGCGAAAGCAATAATCTAACAACGTAAGACTAAGTTGTGGTTCTGGCTCAAAAGGAGGTGTACATACCAGAATGTTGTAGGCAAGAATCGGCTTGCCTCGAAATTTGAGAAGAGCCATATTGGTGGAGCAACGAAGCTTAAGGCCGATGTAAATGCCAGTTTTCGAGATGTTGTTAGCGCTCCTTCGTCTCGAGTGCTGTGCGTCGTGTGAAACGTGAAGAGCTGGATGATGGTTGATTAGCGATTAGGGGCGTTGTGCAGGGTTCATATACTTATTTGAATCAAAATGCATACTGACTATCATAATAGAGAACCCCAGCTCAGTCCGTAGGCATGTTGATCAGATGATGATTGTAGAAGAGGCTATCTAATCTTTTGCCCATGGTAACCGATATGATAGTTAGTGCCTGGATAATGCTTACCCGGATAAGTGGGGAAGCAATGAACTGATAAAAATGGGCTGGCCGTGGCGCTAGAGACGATATCAAGAACTACACTAACGTGCGGGGACGAAGCTTATCTGTCAAGCGGAAGGGAGATACGATGGATAATGCTCAACCGGGCGTGACAAACAGCCCAGAGCCATGTTAGCCTCACATTTGGGGCCAAAACCACAGTGTTGGCAGATCCGGTACAGGCCTTGTCTCGATCGGTTGGGAATCAAATCTACGATATGATACGGGACTTGGCCTTCTAGATGGTACTATTGGGGGGTCTTTGCCAAAGAATTGCTGATGGTGTTGTAGGAGAATGCTAACTTGTATTCAGCTGAGTGGTGGCGGCTGGTAATCTAGAGACTGTAGTACCCAAAGAGCATACTGGTTTGGCGCAGTAGGGGGAATATGTCAGGCACTGATCTAAACATTGCGGTAAGATGAAACGGCTACTAAGTATCAAGATCAATCAACTTGTCTGTTTCTACTGTGGTTTGCAACGTAGATACTGGACCTCTGAGTGAGGCGAATCAGTCAGCGACGGTATTTTTAATGTGACTTCCACCATTCACAAAATGGACAAGACTCACGCGAACACTGTTGCGACAATGATTCAGGTACTTGGTAGTTCCAACAGGCGAAAATGATCATCAGCGCAGAGGGGCGCAGGCAACGCGGCTAATGCTGTTTTGTACAGCCGTGTTAGGTGTGCACTTTAGAGCGTGGAGTCCTGGGAATATTGATTTCTTTCGGCATCTTTTCACCCACCTACTATGGCTAAGATCCTACTTCAACGCCAAGAATAGCATGCATACGCGTTGACATAATGATGTTTGCACTTGTCTACTAACACTGAGACCGCGTCTAGCCCTCCAATCCCATAACTTAGTGGATAGTAGACTGGGTCGGTCCTCGGGACCAAGACGTGACAAACCACTGCCCTTGATCTGGATGACATCTTTGCTTATAGTGGAAGATGGTGTTATATCTATCATTCTGTAAACGAACACCACTTCCAGCCTGCGATACTGCGTCACTTTCCTCCGAATATTAGATTGTTGGCAACCTGTTCAAACCGGAGACACTCCCTCAGCTGCAACTGGCTACATCCCTGTCAAGAAGTTGAGCGAGGGGATATGAGGCCGTGTCAGTCACGTGAAGGATTCCGCGTATCTCCCAAAACCCCGCCTTAACGTCGTCACCTGCGATTAAGTGGCGGCGCTCCACCAGTCTCTAGGTCTGTCAAAACTCCATCCATGCCATCATGAACCTGCAGGTGACGGCTTCTGGGAGGCCGAGACAACGGTCATCCCTGGCCTGCAATCTCTGTCGCACAAAGCGCATCAAAGTGAGTCTGCCTGTTCACTTGGCCAAATTGTCCAGCTTTGTGACGTAAAACGCAGTGTGACAGCCAGCGGCCTTCATGTACCTCGTGCGTGGCTAGTGGAGAACTCTGCGAATATACGGCTCAAGAGAGCAATCGGAAGTAAGCAACAGCAGGAAGGTTTACCATTATACCGTCTGATTGTCCTAGACCACCAAGTAAACGCTATGTCGAGGCACTGCAAGAGCGTATTAGATTACTTGAGTCGCAAGTCGAAAGCTTGCAAAAGGCAAACTCTCGTGTTGTAACCCGTCCAACAAATCTTGAACTACAAAATTATTCCGATGATAACTCATTCTCCGATGACGCGAATTCAGCCAATCGGTCTCCAGCAAGAGACATTTGCGACCGTCTTGGAGCCCTCCATATTGGAGAGGATGGTCAGATTTATTATTTTGGTTCCCGGAGTAACTTTTCTTTGCTGAAGCATAGCCCTGTTACCAGTTCGACTGTTTCGTTGAGTGAGCTGGAAAGACAGGCCGCGCATACACTTGACCGTTTGGGGCTCCGTGTTGAGGTGCCGGACGAGTTGCGTGACCATTTACTGGACCTTTTCTGGAGCTGGCAGAATACCTGGCAATACATTGTGGTCAAGAAACCATTTCTTGAGGATCTCTTTATCAACCGCTCAGGTCAGTTCGCCTCCCCTCTACTGCTATCGGCTGTACTGGCGCTTGCAGCCCGGTACTCGGATCGTCCGGAATTGCGTACCGATCCATCAGATCCAAATACAGCTGGGAACGCGTTGGCGGAACAGGCCAAGATGATATTGTTCTACGAAAGTCAGGCACCGAGGGTCACAACCGTACAAGCTACAGCGCTACTGTGTCTTCGAGAAATGGCAACCGACAAAGAGGCACTTGGGTGGGTGTACTGCGGTACGTCCCATGCTCCGTCAGGCTTTCTGGCATGCCGATGAAGATTATGACAGTATGCTAATACTACGATCACAGGAATGGCAACAAGAATGGCTTTCAATCTTGGATTACACCTAGACCGTAGTCACTGGTGCGAGACAGGCCATATTACCAAGGAAGCTGTCGAAGTTGGGGCCATTGTATGGTGGAGCTGCTATGTTCTGGATAAGTACGAATACGCTTTGCTTCCTGTTTATGGATCATGTTTGACAAATGTCTTGGTCAGGTTGTTTAACATTGGGCTTGGTCGGCCCTCCACAATCCAAGAAAGCGAGATATCAGCTGCTCTACCCCCCATACAACACGGCGCAGAACTTGATGCGTGGGCTTCGACCTCTCCATTAGGCCATCAAATTGTCTTTCCCAGTAGCCATGTTGCTTCGAATGTTCGGGCAACAATCCAGCTCTTTAAAATCACAGGGTCTGCCCTCGACGAGATGTAAGATACTGCGGCTCTGGAACTAGTATCGTGTTTAACGTTCCAACAGTTATAGGCCCAGTAGCCGGCGTCTCAAGTCTCACATAATAGATCTCGTCACTAAAACGCACGTCAATCTCGCGGAGTTTCAGACCAATCTAACAAGCTCATTGCGCCTCTCAACATCACCTTCAGTACCGACGCCTCCTCATATTTACCTACTTCAGTAAGACAAAGAGTTATGACGCATGAATGTATCTTAGCTAACGGTGATCAAAGCCTGCAATATCATGTAGCCGTTATCCTACTACATCGGCCGTTCATTGAGGCCCGGCGAGAGACTTTAGATCGTGGGAATTTTCAGCCCAGAATAGGTTCGACTCACCTAAAAGAATGCAGTCAATCAGCCCACGCCATTTCAAGTATCTTTAAACTGTATACTAAACACTACACCTTGGTGAGAAACCCTTCGGATTAGCCTGACATTCTGGACTAAATCTGGGATTAGCGACGAATACCAATCTCGGCTATCCATTGCGCCTTCACGGCATCGATAATCCACTTGCTTGAGACTGGTTCCTCGGACGCGAAAGAGCATTCTCGAGCTGTCGCTTCTTTGAAAATTTTAGTTGAGGCCCTAACTGACATGAGCATCGCATGGGCGTGGAGCAAACGCGCACTCCATGCACTACGCCAGCTAGGCCAGGAATGGTACGTTAGTGAGGACACACTGGATGCATTGGGAATTATAGAGCGTGAGGAGGAAAACGAAGGTCAAAACCCTGCCTTTGGTTTCACCTCGACATTCAACATATGGGACCCCGATATTGCACTCTGGATGTCGCAAGACCCTCATAATTCGGGTATGGAGATGCCGCTCACAGTCGACGAAGGATTTGATTATCAAAGCTGGATTAGTACACTTTTCAATGAGCCAAACTTCCCCGACGATGCGACATGAAGGAGTCATGTAACACTTGTACGGCAATCCTTTGTAGAAACTTTTTTTTTTTCAAACGCGCTTAGATTTCCACGTCTTTCTTAGAACAGAATGGAAAGTAAAATGAGTAGTCTAACAGTCAGTATGATCCCGTTTGGTGGGCCTACATGGTCAAGTGAAGGGCTTTCCAGATTACTTAAGTCATATGCCTATCTCACCGACTCCACAAGTTTGGCCTACATTAATACAAACCTGGGTCGGGG